>PVHX01003679.1:0-38925 GCA_004024805.1 Geosciurus inauris | reverse complement strand
GGAGAGGGAGGCAGAGGAGGAGGAGGCCTAGGCAGGCCCTGGAGCAGGAGCCTCATCTCCCAGCGGCTCACGCTCAGGAAGGCCTGCCAGGCCCAGCCTGGACCCCACTCCATGCGAGCTGGCTTCAGCCATGGGTCAGGTGGCCTCTCCGCGCTTGGCCGAGGACACACAGGGAGTCTCTGGCAGGACTTTGAGAGCAGCCTCGTCAGCATGCCAAGCTTTCACTCCTCCATCCCTGACTGGCAGACCCAGGCAAGGGTGCTGGGGCTCAGCACACCTGTCCTCCACCCACACCCCTTCCACAGGCTCTGCTCTTGTTGCTTACAGAAAGCCAACCATCAGCCAACCATCACAGAGAGGGGACTGTCTGGGCCCTGAGGCATACAAGCACAGTGGCCCCCATGCCCTGCTGGCTGCAGGTGAAATCTAACCCGTGGATCAAAGGGGATGTGCCACTCAAGCTCCTGGCCCTTTCACTGCCCAGGCCCCTTGCCAGACTCTGAGCCTACCCTAGAATGTGTGTGTTCAGATCAAGAGACACTGTGTCCTGACCAGGAAGACATGGCCTGCAGGAGGACCCATGGGGAGAAGATGCAGGGGGCCGAGGTGGGGAGTGGGCGGGAGGAGGGCCCACCTTTACCAGGTACCTGCTGTGCACCATGCTAAGAATGACCTTATTTCATTTCCCAATAACCTGAGGAAAAACTGCTTTCTTGTTTTGCAGATGAGAAGAATTCAAAGAAGTAACTGTCCCTGGAGTGGAGCTGGGGTTCACACTGGGGTCCACGGGCTTCTTGGGCCTTGCTCCTGCTCAGAGTGGGCCCCAGTTGGTCTCTGTATTAGGATGGTTCAATGTACTGTATCTCCACTTTACAATGGTATGAAAGCAATTTGCATTCAGTGGGAAACAAACTTCCGATTTTGAATTTGGGTCTTACCTGAGGCTGGTGATATCACGAGGGGATACCGCCCACACCACAGCAGGCTGAGAGGCGAAGCTGGGACCTTCCATAGCCAGGTGTGGTGAACGCATTCCCACTTTGGGATGCTCGTGATTTACAATGGACTTACCGGGATGTGACATCGTAAGTAGAGGAGGGGCACCTGGGTAAGCATTCTGTGGATTTTGTTGAACATTTCTCAAATCAACTAAATTTGAAAATTAACTAAGTGGTACCCTTTGTTACTTATTTACAACATTGGAAATGTCTTTGGTCGTCTCTTTAGTTAGACTATTTTAGTTTCAGTTTTTTTTTTTTAAGCGAACATATACAAATGTATTTATATCAATAAATCCAGTTTCTGGGGCCTGCAAGTGTCGGTTAGTCCCTGGAAAAGCAAAGATGAACCAGAAGGATGGCCCTGCACCCACAGGATGAGTGGGGTGTGTGGTGGGGTGACTAGACTGAAACGCCCTCTGCCGTCCAGGAGTGGGTCCTCCTGCCCACAGACGCCACAGGTGCCTTGTTGAGCTGGGACAGCCCTGGCCACAGAAGAGAGATGCCCAGGGAGGATGGAGACAAAGAGTTCAACCCTGGACGGCCAGAGAGTTGGCGTCTCCACCCTGGAGGGAAGCCAGCGGCCTTCTCTGCTGTGGTCGGGGTCATCTCACAGGCAGCCCTTGTGAATCTTGGTCACGCGGTGGGTTCCAGAAGCAGCACTTGCCCCATCTCTATAAGAAAACATGGGCTGAGGCCTCTGAGGTCCGGGGGAAAGCGTTCACTGAAGTCAGGGGTCTGCGGGGGACCCTGTCATAGCAGTGAAACACCTCAGAGGACTGGTGGTCCTCCAGGGAGGGCACTTGGAAAGGCACAGTCACGCTGGGCACAGGATGCGAAAGGGGGCCAAACGCAAGGCAAATAAATTTCAATGCAAAAAAAGAACATGGGAAAACCCACGGTGCACACGGCACTCACGCTGCAGAGAAAGACAGGACGGGCCTCGCTGACTTTCCCTTTGCCTCGGGGTCCACTGTGGCGTGGTGTTGCTGATCCTCTCTTTACTAAAATGTGCAGATATTCTGTTCATCATGGTTTTTTACATCAATTCTGAGTTTTAAACAATATCACTAAAATACTGTTTCTCTTGATGACAGAGGTCTCTGGCACCCCCTGAAATTCCTCACCCAAGGCCTTCCTCTCCTCACCCAAGTCCCCGCCCTGAAGGCTTCTCCTTCCATCTGCACTGCCCCGTGGCCTCTGCTCCCAACCTCTGCAAAGCATTCAGAACACTTCCTCCTGTTTTCTCAGGGCAACCCAAGTCCTTCCTGTGCCCGCCTCCAAGCCCAGCGCTCCATCTTCTGAAACTTTGAAATCACTCTTGGCCAAGGACTCCACAGGACGCCAAAACGTGAATGCATACACACGAGGGGTCCCTGCTGCTCACACCCAGGGCTGGTCTGCCCATCATTGATACCACAGAGGGGCCCTGCCAGCCCAGAGGAGGCAGAAAGGTTCAGGTCCTAAGAACCGTGCTGCTAAAAACCAGTGGCCACTACACAAGACCGTGTGGTCAGGTATGCACGGTTGTTAGGTGCACTGAGGAGGAAGGTCACCTGCATAGTTCCCTGTCCCCTGGGTGGTGACCAGCAGGCTGCTCTGCTTGGCCTCTGAGGAGGTGTGGTACCTTCTGGGTGGGAGGCTGTGGGGCTCCGGGGGTGGTTGGAGGACAAAGGAGGTTGATGGAGCCATCCTTGCCTCTCTGCCTCTGCAGCTCCACTGACCCCACGGTTCCCATCTGCTCTTTCTGCTCCATTTCCGTGTCTTGGGGAGTCTCAATCCTGGTGCCCACACCCCTGGCCACTTGAGCCCAAGAGACCAAGAGGGATCAGGTGCTAGGAGGGCGAGAGGTGGCAGGAGTGGCAGGGAGGCCTGTGGGGACTCCAGGGGGAGCTGCGAGGACCGAGGCCAGGCACCTCCATGCACCGTCCCCACATCCAGCTGCTTTTCTCTCCTGAAGCTCTGCTGTTTGTAATTTGATGTGACCCTTGACACGCAGGCCTTCTCGGGTAGCTGTCATCTGAGCCTCATTTTAGCATTGTTCCCGTTTCCCAGATGAGGCTGGAGACTGAGTGGCGAGCCTAAGGTCAGGGAGCCAAGACTGGAACCCATCTCCTGACCCCAACGCTGGAGGCGCGGGCTCGGCCTGCAGACGGGGGAGACAGACGGTGCGGCAGAGGAATGGCCGTGGGTGATTTGGGGTGAGTGTGACCCTGGGCTGGGCTCACGAAGCCCTTAGGGTTCGGGGGTCAGTCACTGGTCCAAGTGAAACGACACTCCATGTCTGATGTCCATTTGTTCTGAACAGGGGTCGCAAAGGGGACGAGTCATGAGCTGCAGTCAGAGTGGGAGGCGGGTCGGGCCGTTGTGTGGTTGTCTACTGTTAGTATGTTTAAAGTTTTAACCATAAACTAACAATAACGATGATGCATCAGGCTTCCTTAAACAGAGGCACTGGGAAAAGAACAAATTAAAAACCTGGTTCTCTCATGAATGTAAGGAGTAAGACCCGGGCGCCTGGCTCAGGACTCTTGGAGGCCACTAAGCCAGGGGTCCAAAGCCAGGTCCACAGGGCCAGGCCAACAGTGCCAACAAGAGAGTGGCAGGTCGGGCCGTGGCTGATGGAGAAGCCCATGCCTGATGCCTGGGGTGCAGAAGGAAGTGGAGATCCGGCTTTTTAGGTGATGCGCCCTGGTTGTCCAAGGCGGGCAAGTGACTCGGATGTAACTGAACCAGCTGTGCTCACATAGACTTGCCTCCTGCAACCTGGGCTACCTTGTCCCTCCAGGGCCTCCTGTGGAGAAAGGGAAGCAAAGCCCAGGACAGAAAGAAGCCTCCAAGGTCCTGCAGCAGGTCAGACGTGGCTCTGTCACCAAGCACATGTCTTCCCTCCCTTGGCCCACTCCTGGCTTTGCCATCCCAGTGGTGGAAGAACCACTCCAGAAGAAGAGCTAACAGAACCAAGATCAAGTGCCAAATGACAATTTCTAGGAAAACCTAAGTTATGCTCCTGAATCAAAATTCGGTAAGATACGTGGGGGAAGGGCTGAGTGGGGGAGGGGAAGGATAAAAAATTGAGCCAAATGTTTAACCTATTGCTTTGCTATGTGGGTTTGCTGAGCAAGTTTTTAAAGCAGGCTTAGCCTCTGTTTTCCCCTCTGTAAAATGGGATCATACAAATAATTTGCCATTTTCTGTGTAACATCTCAAAGCATCTCATAAATCGTGGCCATCTCAGAAAGTGTCGCCTTGGACAAGCAAGGAGACAGGCCAATGCGTTAGCATTATCACTCTCCTGCACAACGAATCAAACAGAAATAAACCCAGCAGCCAGCATCCCAAGCTAAGCAGTGCACAGGCCGGAGCTTCTGAATCTCTCTCCTTTCCAAAGCCATTTTCTGAGGTGAAGAAAAGAGCATTGAAGTTGGAGAGTGGACATCTGGGCATCGCCTCACCCAGCCCACGCCCTCACCTCCCTGCCAACTGGAAGCGAAAGTGAAAAATGCTACCTCTGAGCCATGCAAGGAGTCATGTGACACAAACGTTGTGACTCTGGTAGAGGAGGGCACAGTGGTGGCCAGGGCTGGATCTCTTGCAGTCTCAATTGCCCCATCAGGGACCCACACCCAACAGTCATGGTCAGGATGGCGGGCAAAGACCAGATGGAAGCCTTCCCCTCACAAATGGCACGGACCCTCATGAGGGAGCGCAGGTGGGTGGAAACCTCCCGAAGAAAAAAATCTGATGCCCGAACTCTTCAATTCCAACCGATCCTGAAGAAGATAACAGAGACTAAAATGTTGATGGGTGAAGGGATGGGAGAGGCTGCCTTCTCGCTAGCGGAGTTCAAGTTCACAGCCGGGGACTTCAGCACCACAGTTCTCCAAAATGTCAATACAGTCCAAGTGAAGATTCGAGAAAAGAAAGATAATGTAGCAGGTGTTACTCGACCAGTATTTGAACATTACCACGAAGGAACTGATGGTATGAACTACCTGGTTTAGCCAGAGGCGGGGAGCAGTTGGCTAAATTCAAGAGAAATGACGCCAAAGCAATGAAACTTCTGGTGGAACCAGCTTCACCACAGATGTCCTTTGTTGCTTGGGATGAAGCGATTAAGCTAACTCACAGGCGTGTGAATGCCACTGAGCACGTCCTCATCCCCCAGATTGAACGGACCCTTGCCTGAATCATCACAGAGCTGGACGAAAGAGAGGAAGGAGAGTTCTATAGGGTAAAGAAAATACAGGAGAAGGGAAAAGATTCTCAAGGAAAAAGGTGAGAAGGACTTGGAGCAACACAGAGCAGAAGGAGAGGTGATGGAGCCTGCGGTCCCTCTGGCTGAGGAGGACAAGGATCTTCTGTTAGAGTAATCTTTCCTGCTCTGTTCTTCCAGAAACCCCCAACACCGGTTTCAGTTGAATTCACGGTGTGTAGGTTGGATACATACGGCTATTCCAGAATTTCATTGGTCATAAAATTTACCTGGGTATCCATTTATGGGATTACTTTTGCCAACTTGTAATACAGTATTTATCCCAGGTGAATGGGATGGAGAGCCTGCCCAGTAGCGTGCAGGGTTTGCTCTGCTCAAGTGGCACCCTGTTCCATTTTCCTTGTGTTACACAGGGTCTATCCACCGAGCATTTTAGGACACATCCCGTAGGGAACATTAGTGGTCTCAGGCTAACTGCTGTGGAGATGCCTTTGTTCCTGCCTGCAGACCTTGGCACTGCTGTCTGACATCAGGGCCGTCCTTCTTGTGTCACCGTGGTACATCTTTCCCCGGGCTTTATGAAAACCTTCACCTCCTTGCATGACAGACCTTCTGTCTTGTCTGTCACGGGACAGTTCTGCCCATTTAAATGTGTGTTATAAACAGAGTAAAATCATTTAAAAAGTAAATTGTTCCCCCCCCTTTTTTAAAAATATTTTTTTAGTTGTAGATAGACACAATATCTTTATTTTATTGCTTTGTATGTGGTGCTGAGGATCGAACCCAGGGCCTCACGTATGTGAGGCAAGCGCTCTACCACTGAGCTACAATCCCAGCCCCAAATTGTTCCCCTTTTTATTATTAATTTACTGTGAAGAATAGTAGCATGTTCTTATGCTCAGATAGATTGGTGACTGTGTGGCCATCCACGGAGCTCTCTGCTGATGTGTAGGAAGTGGGCAGTGGCTTGGTTTGGTTTTTCCTCTATATATCGATGTTTTACTAAAAGGCTTATTTTGAGACAATTTTTGCTTTATGGAGTTACTAATAAATGATTGCCAGTGCATTTTTTAAAAAAAGAAAACTGGAAAGCGATGAAGACACCCTGTAGTTGCAGTCCCAAGCAGAGATGCGCTGGGAAGAGGACAAGGCTCTTACGCCATATTCCTCTTGGAGTTTTTCTGAATCGAGGATGAGATCATGAACCTGGTGCTGGCAGTGTTTAAACGTCACCCAGAGCCAAGAACATGGCGAGAAAACAGGACAAAGAGGGAGAGCAGGAAGGGTGGGGGGCAAAGCTCAAGGCCAGAGGAAGAGAAGCCACCTGCGCCCGAGATCAGGCTCTCCTCCCGCAGCAGCCACATCCCCAGCACCCCAGAGATGTGTGGGGGCTCAGAGCTGCCAGCTGGCCAGCGAGGGAGCAGCATCCTGGCCCCCTCCAGCTGGCTCTCTGCCAGGATTTCTGCAAAATGGGAATCGTGAGACAGGACTTTGTAATAAGAGTTCAGAAAATGTATGGAAACCAAAAAGAATTCTCAGGCTCATAATTTGCCAAGGTCACACAGCATCCAGTGTTGGCCCCCCTGGCCTCCAGGTTGCCGGTGTGCGTTCCTCGGCCTTCCTCTCTTTGTGGACTGAACTGGTCGCTTTCTGATGCACTAGGAGGACAGAGGAGAGAGTGTCGGCTTTCGCAGCCTTTCACTTGTTTGAGTCTTTTTTAATGGGAAGTTTCACCTGGAATCACAGATCTCAGGCTCCCCTTGAGACGTCATGACCTCCACTTATGCTGGGCCTGAGCCACATGGCAACCCATGCTGGCCCTCTGGGCAGGCCATGTGTCCTCAGTCCCACCCTGACTTTCACAGGGCCTTGTCACCTCTTTCCTCCCCCGGCTGGCCTGGTGAGCACTGGGCCGTAAGGACCTGTGGCCTTCAGGAGGGAGCCTCTGCGGCCTAGAAGGCACCAGGGTCTTCTTTACACCAGAGCGGGCAGAAGCTGCTGCAATGACCAGCAGCCAGAGATGTGACTTATGCACAGGGTGAACACAGGATATGTGTTCAGCTTGGATGCAGTGGCACAGGCAGAGATGTGCACCATCCCCAGGCCTTAGGAACACCATCCCCAGGCCTCAGTCAGGAGCACCATCCTGGGGCCTCAGGAGCACCGTCCCTGGGCCTCAGTCAGGAGCACTGCCAGTTAAAAGAGGAGCACGAGGGAGCCACTCAGAGAAGCAGAAACTGAGCCGCGGAAAATCTCTGCTGGATTATTAGTAAAGTAAATCTAGGGATGTAGACGCCTGAGCAAAGGGAGGGCCGACACAGTGGGAGGGACCAAATGCCTCTCCTATTTCTGCCTGACTCCTTAAAGGGCACTGGTCATCCCTTGGGCACCTGCCCCACAGATGCTCTTGGGGACTAGAGGAAGTGGCCCTGGCACAGGGGGCCGGGTCACCAGCTGTTCAGTCTTCAGAGCAAAATCGGGTTCCTTGGGGCCTGATGTGCCCTGACATCGAGGATGATGAATCCAATCTTGCAGAGGGTCCTGTGGCCACAGAGCGTGGGCAACGTGGATGGTCCTGGAAGCAGATCCACGAGATCCTGCTTTTGGAAGGCAGACTGTCGGATGGGTGTGTTGGTCAGGATTCTTGTCATTTGCAACAAAAACCCAGCTCCAACTGGTGCATGTGACTAGGAAAGCTGTGGGCCTCCATGAGTGCCTGTGTCAGGCACAGGGCTGCACCAGTCGTGGCTGGATCCAGGAGTGCCACCCATTGCCAGGACCTGGTCTCTCTCCACCTTCTCTCTCTGCTTCCCGTATGTCAGCTTTGCTCTGAGGCAGACCCTCCTGTAGGGCGGGGAGGTGGCAACCACCAGCTCCAGACTCACGTCCTGGAGACCCCAGGGGAAGAAGACACAAATGCCAGCAGACATTCCGAGCTCACGGCTTATTGGACCAGCTCTGGACCACACACCATCCCTGTAGTAACCTATCAGATTGATCCAGGGGTGTGATGCTGTGACGGGCCATCAGCATACCGGGCCACCCGTGGCACTCAGTCCAAATGACTGCCAGTTCAGGAGGGGCTTTCCACAGGGAAATGAGCACACTGACTCCAGGGGGAGCAGCGCTGAGAGGGCAGCCACAAGAGGAAGGTGACACAACCAAGCAGGCTCTCCCTGAGTCCCTGGGGTACTTGGTGGGGCCCTGCAAGACCACCAGAGGCTGGCCAGGCCTCACACTGGACCTGAGGACCCAGGGACCCCGCCCCAACCGATGGCACTGGGACAGTTAACATTGTGGTCCCTTGGTAAGGGCCTTGTCTGAGCAGCAGGAGCCTGCAGCTTGGAGTCAATGCCCATAGCCAAGAGGCAGGTGGGGCAGGAGCTCAGGGGCTCTGGGCTCACACATGCCAGGCACCCAGAGTGTTGCTCCCATTCCCCCCACCGGTGACTGACACAGGCGCTGGTATGTGAATGGTTCCAGTCAACGAGTAGGGAAGGGAGCTGAAAGGGGAAGAGGCTGGATTTTGGAAAGGGTTGTCCTGGCTGATTAAAACAGCAACAATAACAACAACAAAACTAGAAAGGAAAAGGAAAAGAGGGGATGGAGGAAAAATCCAACTTATTTGAAGAAATTGTCTCTACATGTGAAATTTTTTGTGTCTGGATAGCATGCCTGAGCAGAGGCAGCCACTTTACCACCATGAGGGGAGGCAGCCTGTGGATGAACTGATATGCTTACACTGGCCAGGGAGAGCCAAGTAGTCAGGTCCTTAAAGACGTGGCAGAGGCACTGAATTAGCCAACCTGAGGCTGCCACCTAGGGAAATCTCATCACATGACACACTGCCGATGTTTCAAAACTAGTTGAGCGGAGGATTCTGTTGCTTGCATCTGGAAGCAGCCAGCCCCACACTAAGACCCAGAGGCAGAAGGCAGCATAGCTGTGTGTGGCTGGGGATCCTCATCATCTTGGATGCGCTTGAAGTGCATTCACTGTTGAGTTTCTGCTGCAAGAAACTGCTTTTCCCATCACCCCCACCACGAAGGGAAAATTGGTAACTTTAAATAACTCTTGCTTTAAATTGGTCAAGAACTGATATCTCCTTTTTTTGTCAAAAGAGAAAGCTCTCCACCCAAGTGTCCATCAACAGGGAGTCATTAAATTCATTCAGCTACAGATATTTGATGGCTGCATGGGCAGCCACTGGACAGTTGCTGACATGATGCTGGATGACAGGGGAGATGCTCTGAATGTACCACTCAATGAAGATAAAACAAACAGCGAAACCAAACATGGACTGCAAAACTAAGCACAGAGTAGAGCCCAACTCTATATATAAATCCTGCTTCCTTCCCACCAAAGAATCACACACACATATACTTTTTCCTTCCAGAAAGAGACTGGAAGGAAATAGTGAAAACAGTGTAGAAAATCATCAAGGTAAGATCTGGGTGGTAGAGTTTGGGGTGATGTTTCGTTTCAACTTTTTCCTTCATATTTTCTACAATTGCCCCACATTGTGATTATAACCCAAAAAGAGAGAAAGACCAAAAGGAAGCACTTAGCAGCCAGAGCTCTGGGGGACACAGCGTGGAGGGGGGGACACCCATGTTTCCCTCAAGGTCAGGCTCCCCACACCCAGATCCACTGGGTGGACAGCTCAGGTGTTCCTGGCAAGTACAGGAGGAAAAGCCAGAGGCACAAGACTCGGGCCAGGTGCCTGCATGGCCGCCCCCTCCCTCTGCCTCTGGTCAACTCTGTCAACTCCACCTTCCAGCAAATCCCTGAGGGTTTTTTTTTTTTTTAAATCATTTTCTTTTAAAAACAACCTTTATTTTATTTATTTATGTATGTATTTTGTATGTGGTGCTGAGGATCAAACCCAGTGCCTCACGCGTGAGGGGCAAGCACTCTACCACTGAGCCATGACCCCAGCCCCCCTGAGGTTTTGTCACAGAGACCAAGAACAAGCAAAGCCCCCTGGAAGCGGCCAGGTGTCCAAGCTGACCTGCACAGGCCAGCTCCTCAGGAGGCCCCGCACTCAGGGAGTCTGGCATATGGGAGGTTAATTCTCTTATCAAAACTGTACAAAATCCTAATTTTGCAGAGTGGCAATTTGGGGGAAAAAAAAACCAGCAATGGGAAAATGTTGGTTATGCAGCACTAGACATTCAGTTCTCAGGGGATCAATTATAAAAACACTCATTCAGCTATTTCTATTCAAATGAACACCTGAAGAGGAGGCCTCAATGGTTTTAAAAGTGTGTGGATATTACTGGATAAATGTTAGTCCAATAAAAGAGATCATCATCCGCTATTTGTGTACATTTAAGTTGACACTAAAAAGATCTTTGTGGAGGATCTGCGGCGGCTGCTTTTCCACATGCATCTTTTTATCTCCTGTTCCCTTAACACTTTAGCAACTGAAGAGAGCAGACCCAATGTGGCTGGTCATGGTTGGGTTTTTTTTTTTCCTGTCTTCTTCCTCCCCCAAGATGAAGCGGACTTGGGTGCTTCCCGTGGCTGTGAGAGCCACACCTGAAGTGGGCAGCCACCGTCCCTGGCACTGATGAATATGTAATGTCCTGCTTGGAGGCTCAGTCACGGACTCCTAATAAGAATGCACGAATCTGTGTTTGAAAACAGACATTTGCATTTGCCCTGTGGTCACAGTACATGGACCATTCTTATTCAAAAATTTGTTTTTCTTCTTCTTTTTTTTTTTTTTTTGAGGTCTGGAAATATTTCATACCCCTGCTCCCCATGAACACACACACACACACACACACACACATACACGCACCCTTTCTATGTTCTCTTTAAGCAGAAATTAGGAGAAGAAAGCCCAGATGACCAGGAGGCTGAAGTTTCTGGGGTTAAAACAGCACCCAGACGGTACTTTCAAAAACAGCTTCTAAAGGTGACTTTTTCATCTGCAGCTCCTGAACCTTTAAATTGCTAGCGGTGTCTAAGAGGCCAGGCCCCCATGTTTATTGGGTTTATTTGGGCTTCTCCTCCCTTGGCTTGGTGGCTCCTGCTCAGAGTTCCTGCCCTCCCACAGGCCCAGGCGCTGGCCCAGCTCCACACATGCACCCCTGAGAGGGCCTTCCTGGCCTTCCCTGTGACACTGCAGCCCGCCCCCACAGGCTGCCCTGCTCCCGCCTGGGAGGTCACTGAGGTTGAATGTAGATCTCACAAATGCTCCACTTCTGAGCACTCCCCATAATCTCAGGCATGCAGAGAGCCATTTGCTCGCCTGGTGAAAATGGTGACTCAGTATCATCTTTACCTAGGGACAAGGACCACCATGGGGCTGTGAGTGGGGCAGGGGAACCGTGGGAGAGAAGGTGGTGAAGGCGCCCTTTGGGGCTCCCCTGCGGACCAGCCACTGAGCTGGGCAGATTCCTTTGTAGTCCACCCAGGGGCCGGCAAGGAGCCCCCACTCCAGGGCTAACAGTGACACCTGCAGTCCAACCCAACACATGTCACTCTGCAGGACCACAGCCTGTAGTGGTCCTTGAGTCACCCAGCCACTGCTCCACTGCAACCAAATGGGCCAGGCTGCCAGTCGTCCCCAGGGATAGGGACGAGGACACGCCTTCTCTGGCTGGGACTGCTGTGGGAGCCAAGAGGCAGACTCAACTGCCGCCCTCTGAAGAGTGTTTAGGTCCACAGAGCCTCTGGAACAGAGTACCAGCACCTGTGCCCCTACCTGCTCAGCCACCAGCCTGGCAAAGCCGAGGTCAGGAAGCAGCAGGGACCAGAGTGCCAGATGGCACGGCAGCAGCAACCACACAATGGTCTGCTGAGATCCCATTCTTTTTCACCTTCCCCTCGTCCTGTCCACTGCTCAGCAAGGTGAGACCACCTGGTCCAGCACTTCATTTCACAGCCCAGGAGACAGGATCACAGAGGAGAGGCAAATTGGTTAAGATCACTCATGGAGATGGAAAGGCTGGTCCCCAGTGCTCAGGACAGCCATGGACCCCTGCGCTCTTAGCCAGGAGACCTGCCCTTCCCTGGAGAATACGTGAGAGGCTTCTCCATGGATCATCTCCTTGACACCACCTCCCAGGCAGCACAAATACACACATGTCCCCAGCAGCGCATGCATGTGCACGCGCGCGCACACACACACACACACACTCACTCACACACACACAGGCAGGACAGGGCACCCCAGGAAGACACAGGCTGAAGCGGAGTTCCTTTCACTCCTCTGCATCCAGCACTGGCGCTGGAGACTTGGGCTGTTTCCCTGCGTACACTCAGTTGCAAATGCCTGCGAGCCAGGACACAGGGAGATGGGAAGGAAAATGAACCGATGCAAAGATTTCTTTGTAACTTTTCTCAATATTCTGCTGATTGCTAGCTCAGTAGCAGATGTGGTATGCTTAATGATGCATAGACAAGCAGCAGCCCCTAATCCCTAAATGAACTTCTCATCTCTAAATATATACAGGGGAAGCTATATAAACTCATTTCAGTCCCTCCGTTCTTCTAGCTCTTGGGATCCAGAAGGGAGAAAGGGGGTGCCTGGGGTGCCTAGGATGCCTGGAAGGAGGAAGGAGGTGGTGGCCGCAGGGACAGCAAGCTGGTGCCCACCATCCTGTCCATTTCCCCCAGAGGACCTGAAGGACTTCCTCCCGGGACAGCCTTCAGTGGCCGCAGCAGCAACAAAATCCTACAACAGTGATCTCTCTCCCTGTTTGCTGGTTTCCCTCACAATGGCCTGGGTGGTCCCCTAACGTTGGCCTTTCTTCCTAATCTCAGTCTCTGCAAAAACATACGGCAAGATGCGGCAAGTTTTTAAGTTTTTGATAAAGAGGGTTAAGAGCGCAATGGCTCCAGGCTGTCTACACTCTGCAGCCACTATGTATGATACCAGGGCCCAGCAGGACGGATGTGACCTCCAAGGGCAGGTGTGCATCAGAGGCAGATACCCTGCCCAACAAGAATGCAGAGGGGACCCTGGACCCTCCTCTCTGTGCTGCCCCCTCTAGGAGTACCAAGACAGGGTAGAAGAAACAGGAGGTGCTGAGGAGCCAGGAGGCAGGTCTGGAGTCATGGAGGCCTGGCCCAGGGAGTGCGACCTCCATCCTGCAGGAGGTGAAGGGGATCCTCGTGTGTCCCCATGGGTGGCTGCTGACACATAGAGGCTCCTGCTGCCATGCTGAGGGTGCCTTTAGGTTCAAGATTCAAGTCCCCAAGATTCCAAGTCACTTCAAGTAAATGTTCAGCCCAGGCCTACTAATCTTGAAGGAACCCCAGAGAAGCACCAAGGGATATAGTCGAAAAGAGAGTGAGATCCTTGCCCACCCCAGCTGAAGGAGAGCTCATGCATATGCACGAGGGGCCCACTCAAAAGCTTTTCCATTAGCCGCGTGGAGGAGCCGTGGCAGGGTTGCGGAATCTATATTTCACTTTACGTTGCACACAGCTGGGTTCAGGCTGGCACCAGTGCTAATATGCAAACGAGGCAGTATCTGTATTCATCAGGACTCTGGGAGCCAGGAGGGGCCAGGGTCCTCTCTTCCAGAGCCAGCAGACAAGACAGGTGGGGGGGTAGGGTGCGCCAGGGGGTCTGGCTGGTGGGTCAGGGCTGGGTGGGGAAGAGGCCACTGGATGAGAGGAGAGACCGAGTCTTTGTCCAATGAGTTTCCAGGGGGAGAAACATTCTAAATAGGAAACTTGGACCCCAAAGGGGCTTGGAGCCATGGGATCCTCTGGAATCCAGCCTAACAGTCTCATTATATTGATGGAAAAACTGAGGCCAAGAGGAGAGATCTGAGAGCCACACACCCTGCTTGGAATCTCTTGTTCATATGCAAACATAGTTGTCTAATTTTTGTTCACACAGGTGCGGACGAATCCAGAAGGTCCTTAGACAGCCAGTCACGTCCCAGCCGTCCGTGCTGGGGCCACACTGCATGGGCAACGTACCTAAAAACAGCCTGTGGCAGAACCTGCCTTCAAGATGCGTGCAAAGACCAGCTCCTGCTCCAGCACTCGGCGAGAGCACAGCACCACACAGAATAAGAAACTAAGGGACGCGCTGCAGCACCAAAAATGAGCACCCAGGGAGCAAGCTGGAGCCGGGAATCAGCTCCGGGGGGGCCTTCTCTCAGAGACGCAGGGAGAACCGCACCTTTTTTCAGCTCCACTGAGCACTATTCCAGGCTCCCCTCCCAGATCCCCTTCCTTAGGGTCTGGGAGAAGTGCGAAGCCCTGGCAGTCCATCTGGGTGGATGCTGTTTCTCAGGCTGGATGCAGTTCCAGTGGCTCAAAGTGTGTAGCACTTGAAAAGTGAAGCAAGGCCGGCGGTGGAGCTCAGTACTGGAGCGCTTGTCTAGCATCGGAAGGCTCTGGGGGGTTCCATCCCCAGCAATGTACACACACACACACACACACACACACACACACACAGTCCAGTGAGGCCAATAAGCAGTTCTCCTCCCACCCCACCCTAATTAGCAAATAGATCAGCAAAGCACTGTCTACACTGGACACTCGACCTTCAAGCCAGACCCCTCTAATCTGAAATAGGTTCCTAGTTTGTAAAATACAGTTAACAAGGCTCATTTTGGGGAAAGACTACATGGGATCAGGTAGGTAGGGACAGCTGGCCTCCCACTGTGTACATGAAGCTAGCTGAAGTCAAAGGCACGTTAGCGTGACCTGCTGTAAACTGTGAAAACACGCAGGAGGAACTGGGTGCACGTGAGCGCCCTGGAGATCCTGGCTGTGCACCCCAAGAGGGCAGACTCGACCTTGTCACAAGGGCTGTATGACATTTCTTCCCAGAGTCCACAGCCCTTCCACTTACAGCTCCATTCAGATTCGGGGCTGCGTTCCAGAGGGAGAGACTCCCTGCAAGCCAGACTTCCAGACAAATATGCTCTCGCCTGGGGCTCAGTCTGTCTGTCCTCCTTCCTGCGTCTCCCTTCGCCCTCTCCAAACGCCAGCTCCATTTGTACCCGTCATAGGAGTTACTCTCAAGTCGGTCTGCGCTCGGAAGGACAAACTGTTAAGGCTGAACGTGAATTTGGCACTGCTCTCCCTTGAATTCTCTTAGCAACCAGCTGAAGAAATAAGAATTGGGGCAGTAATACCATTTTCATTTTTTATCAAAACGAATTACAGGCCAAGATTGGTTTCTTAAAATCCCATGAGCTACAGCTTCATCTCCTGGCCCAGCCTGACGCTGCACATGCTCTGGCCACACTCACAACTGTGCATTTCATCCCACACCCTGACCTGGGAGTGAGACACCGGAGGACTCTGGGTAAGCATCAATGGGTCCTAACCTAAGGGAGGGATTTTGATAGTGAACCCTGAGATCAGTAAGGACCCTCTAGCTACCAACTTCCTCCCCATCTGCTGAACTCCCTGCCGTAGTTTATCAATAACAATAAGAATGGGTTCATCAATGTCTCTTCCCAGCAAGGTGGGACAGACCAGAGGCAGGCAGCTCCTGTCTTGTGGCCCTTTGGCGTTCAATCTGCAAGACTCGAGTCCTTCCTTCATGTCTGCTCAGAACTGATCAGAGTTTGAATCCTGGCTCCACTGGTCCCTAGCTGCTGTTCTCAGACAAGGACAAGTCGCCTACTTTCTCTGAATTCTTTCAGGTAATGCCACTGCCCCCTCAGGGCTGCTAGAGAACTGAAATCGCAATGTGGAAAGTGCCGAGCTTTCTCAGGCTGCTGGTGCTGTCCTCCACTCAGCCACCCTTCAACGGCCCCATCAGGGCAACTGGCCCCCAGGCTGGGAAGGTGTGGGGCATACCACGTGTTGAACTTCTCTGGGCCGTGGCTTCACCACCTCCAAAAGGGGAACCGGCTGTTTCAAAGGACTGATGGGAGGATCCAATGAGGCGGTCCATGAAGGCATTTGGCACCTGCCTGGCACATGAGTCTCAAGTGTGCACTGATATCTCTGCGGTGAGAAGGGAGCTCCTGGGGCAGAGCTTGGTCCTCCTCTCACTCCCTGAACTCCCACTTCCAAGTGCCTACCACACACCCTGCACTGTGGCTGGAGCGGCAAGACATAGCCCCAGCTTCCCAAGGGCTGTTGGGCTAGTGCTTGGAGATGGAGCCACAGCGTGCTCTGAGAGTAGAGGGGCTCTGACCAGCCTGCAGGGCCATTAGACACTGCACAGGAGATGATAGGCAGAGTAGCACCAGCGGGTTGAGGGATGGGTAGTGAGGAGCTGGCCAAAGGCTTCCAAGCACACCCAGGAGAATACCATGGCCCATGGGCGGTGGGTTGCCTGCTTACTCATCCATTGGACCCAGCAGAACTCATGCCAGGCACTAGGGCTGGGGTGCTGAAGGAGCCAACAGCACACCTGCTGCTCCTGCTGTCCCCCTCCCTCCCTGTGGCTCCAGGTTCCTGGGAAGAGATGCCCACTCCCTCTAGCAGGGAAGCCAGGAGCACATCCCGACCCACACAGGGCGAGAGGCAGCCTGAGGAGCAGGGGCCACGGTGTTGCCGTCCCACTGGACATGCCTGGCCAGCCTGCCAAGGCAAGCAACAGGGGACCCAGCTGTTTGTCAGCACAGGCTGGGGCCCCAACGGCTGCAGGGCGTGTGTAGGCTAGGTCGCTTCACAGGAGGGGAAAGGGCTCCACCGCTGCTCTGCTGGTTCTGAGGATGGGCAGGAGGAATACAGGCCACACTCCCCTTGCCTCTTTCTAGTAAAATTGCCCCCAAATTGTACTCATTTCTCCTCTTCCCCTGCCCCGCTCCCAAAAATCTGCTCCTAACTGGGAAGCAGATGTCAAGGAGCCAGTGTGCGCTCAGTGCCACCCCTTCTGCCTTCCATGAGGCTGTAAGCAGAACCAGCAGTCAGGAGTGGCTACTTCCCAGAAGCCTGCGGGGTTGCCTTCCAGAGGCTTCCACCTGGGCCACAAGGGGTCAGACACCATGGGACAGGGGTACCTGTTGGTGGAATAACAGCCTTTCACCCAAGGTGAGGGCAGGCACCTCTCAATGCCTCCGAAGTTTGTGAGCACGAAGCGGAATCCTAGCCCGGGCTTCTGTACAGTGGGTGGGGGATTGGGGACCGGTCAGCAATTGAATGTGCAGAGCCTGAAGTTGGCTGTGGGCTGGGGTTTGGGAGGTGGTAGCCATGTAGAGGGGTGACTGCGTAATGAAAATATGAAGAGGTTTCTGGCCTCGATGAAATAAAGACTCATACACATTCAGCTTGACAGTGCTGAGCCCCCATAATGACGGCCATCAGGGGCTGGCAGGCTTTCTGTGGGAAGACTCTGCAGAGACATGGCCCCTATCTTAATAGGTTTTGTGGTGGCCCCCACGAGTGTCAGAATAGAAGGGGCACACTGCTCACAGCCTCTCCTGGCTCTAGGGACACACTGTTCCCTCTTCAAAAACCAAATGCACCTGGGCATCAGGGATCTGGGCCCACGGCAGCCAGCACTGAAGTGCTACAAACACAGTCCAGGGTCCCCACCCAAGTGGCCAGGTAAGCGGATGGGGCAGCAGGGCTGAGGAATAAAGCACAGGTCCCGATGGCATGTGCTGAAGCCCACACTCGGGCAAGAGCTTGGGCATGCTGGATGGCCCACCTGCTCTACTAGGACCTTGGGATCTGTGGCGTTCGTCCTCAGGAGGCTGGGGCAGCTCTGTGAGCACTTAGCATAAAGCTGGCACTCAGGATTGGCTCATTCCACATTACAGGGCACAGTGCTTTGTCTCCAAGTATCCAGATCACAGGGAGCTTGAGAGGGCAGGAGAAACCCAGAGCACGGAACCTGTCACTGCTGAGTAATAGGCATGAGGGGCACGGTGAAGGGCCCGCGGCGGGATCTGGAACAAAGGTACGCGTGAGAGGGCGGGGGTGATGGGGAGATCCTAGTGCGTGGGGCTGGGGAAGGGTGGTTACCCCACAAGCCTGGCCCGGGAAGCCTGGCACTGTGCAGCAGTGAGTCCTAACCTGAAGGAGGTGCTGTGCGCACATCCTAAGCAGGATGCCTGAGGTTTGCAGGCAGGATCAGGGAAACGCAAGAGTCCTGGCCACCTCCCTTTTTTCTCTCTGTTGGCTTGTAACACCACTGAGAGCCTGTACCAGGTCTTGGTCAGGATGAACTGTTGTGACCCTCACGACCCTTCACAGTAGAGATGTGACTTCTGGTCAACCTGCCTATCACTGCAGCTTCCAACCATCCCTTGCATTAGCCTGGCTGCTGCTTGGCTTTGGGGCCACACGTGTTCCCATCTGTCTTCCCAGGAACCCAGGACACCACCTGGAGTTCTCTCCCCAGCTCCTCCAATGCCCCAGCTGTTTCAGAACCACCACCAAATTATCACCGACTTCCTGAAGTTTCAAGGCCACCAGGAAGCTGTGAGCTCCCTGAGCCCTTCGGGGTTGCTACTGTCACACTGTGCCACAACCCCAGCTCCCGGCTGCTCACATCCACAAACTGCACCTGCCTGCTCCTCTGCCATCACCAAGCTCCCTCCTGCTTCAGGAAAGGCCACCCCTCTCTCTCCAGTTCTTCAGGTCAAATTCTGTCCTGTATAAAAGGTGGCTGCTGACCTTCTGGAGGCCTCAAAGCCTTCTAGTGACTAGGAACCAGTTTGCCAGTCGTCCTCATCCCCTGGGAACCCTGGGCTTGCACAAGGTGCTATTGCCAGTTTGGCACCCCGCAGGTGGCCAGGCCTGGCCACAACCGCGTGTCTTTGAATGCTGCACCTCACAACTGAAGGAACCCGACAGGTCCAACTTACGACTGGACCCACTGCTTCTCAGTGACCAGCGGTCATAGCAGCTGAGTGTGACGGGATCAGGGTGCCCCAGATGCTGAGCACTGTGGGCCCTCGCTCAGTCCGCCAAAGCACCTTGTTGGCATGTTTCCTGACACGGCACCACCAGCACATGGCAGGAGGTCGGTGACCGTGTTGAATGAATGAATCCTCATGGGAAGCAGAATTGGGCCACAGGTCTCGGATCACAAGACTTCCTGAATGTCTCCCCCACCACCCCAGGAGATACAATTTCAACCTAAAGCCAGTTGCTGCAGTAAGCCTCCAGGACTCCATCCCCCCATTGACCCAGGGACTCCACCGCACAGCCCGCCCTCCTCTCCACACCTCCGGAGCCAGACAGCTCCACACCATCTTTCCTCAAGGCCCCAACCACCCTCCAGAGGGCAGGTGGTCAGCTTATGGAGGCCCATCAGGATATTCTTGAGTTATTTACTCTTCCTGTTCCACAGCCATGACAATTTCTGGGGAAAATGATTGATATAAAACTAATCAGACAGTATGACCTCAGCTATGCATTTTTTTTTAAAAAGGTGTATGAAAGAAATAGAAATGATTTTAGAAATGGCTCTAGGGACCCTTCTATTTATACTTCTGTTTTTTAAACACTAAAATGAGTCTGTTTCTACTATAAGCAGAAAAAATAATCAACAAATTTAAGGTAGTTTCATATTTGTTTAAAATAATTCAAATAATGATTTACAAAATAGCACTCACCAACAATCCACATCTTAATATCTAGCATTTATATCGTGTTTTATATATAACATAATGAAGCCCCCCCAAAAATTCATTTTTACTTTGATTTTTAAACATGAAGTATGGTTTCCACTAAATTTCTAAAGCATTTCTGCCTAAATTTCTTGTTTTTAATGAAAACTTATCAAAATCAATACCTTCAGCTAGGTGCAGTGGTGCAAACCTGTAGTAGCAGTGGCTCAGGAGGCTGAGGCAGAAGGATCACAAGTTCAAAGCCAGCCTCAGCAACTTAGCGAGGCCCTAAGCAACTTAGTAAGACTCTATTTCTAATAAAATACAAAAAAGGGCTGGGGATATGGCTCAGTGGTTAAATGGCCCTGGGTTCAGTTCCCAGTACCAAAAAAACAAACCAAAAAACCCAATACCTTCAGATGTGTTAAAGTAGGCAAAGCCCCTCCAGAGAACAGCAGCTTCCAAGGCTTTTTTTTTTTTTTTTCCCCTGTGTCTATTTGCTCTACTCTTGAGCAATTTAAAACTTTTGGCATTTTTGAAGGCACTATATTATTGTGTTTTTGGGGTTTTTTTGGTACTGGAGATTGAACCCAGGGGTACTCGACCACTGAGCCACATCCCCAGCCCTATTTATGTAGAGACAGGGTCTCACTGAGTTGCTTAGCGCCTCGCCGTTGCTGAGGCTGGCTTTGAACTCGCGATTCTGCTGTCTCAGCCTCTCAATTTATTGTTTTGTTTTTTTTTTAATATTTTTTTATTTTCTTAGTTGTAGGTGAACAGAATATCTTTATTTTTATGTGGTGCTGAGGATCGAACCCAGTGCTTCACGCGTGCTAGGCAAGCACGCTGCCACTGCGCCACAATCCCAGCCCAATTTATTCTGTTTTAATTGGCTGAAAGAAATCATTTCTAAGAAGATGCAAAAATTCTCCAGGAGAAACCATTCAAATCACTATGTAAAACTGTTTTTTAAAAACCCAAATGTTTGGCAAATCTGCTGTTAGGTAAATCGGGTTTGAGACTGGTTCACTCCAAACCAGAAAAGGCCTGAACCTTCCAGGGCTCAACTCTTGCCCCCCAGAGCCACTCGCCAAGTTTCTGCAAGCCTCTCTGGGTCAGCTCTAGCAACCCCCTACACGGTCATCCAGGCAGAGAGACTGCCGTTTCAGCTGCTACAAAAATATAAGCACATACAAAGAACTACCCTGGCCTTCGCAATGACAGCATCTGGAGAGAAACGTGAAGATGCGCCACCAGTGGAAGACACAAGGTCGTGGTTCAACATTAAGTTTTATTAGAATAAAACAGAACCTGGCTAAAATCCAATTCACTGTGAGACCTTGGGCAAGGTACTTTGCCCAACTAAACCTGTTTCCTTACCTGTAAATGGAAACAGCATTGGCGACGTCAACTAGACCTGCCGCTCCACACCTGACAGGCACACTCCTAAGACAGCTGCTGCTGGGAATGTGGAAGGACCACTCACTGCGCCTCTGCTCACGCCCACAAGTGGGCTTGCTCGTCCACAACGGGTGTGCTGTATGTGTCTTGGCGGTAAGGAAGAGAGAGCCTCCCAAGGAGGGGTCGGCATGCTTCCATCCCATCTACATTTAAAAAATTTTTTTTTTCAAGTTGTTGATTAACCTTTATTTATTCATTTGTTTACATGTGGTCCTGGGGATCGAACCCAGTGCCTCCCACATGCGAGGCAAGCGCTCTACCACTGAGCCACAATCCTGGCCCCCATCTACATTTTTAAAAAGAAAATAAGAGGCTCTGCCTGACCTGCTGCTTTTGTTCTGCTCAAATTTCACAGTAGGAAGGTAGCTTTGACAATTAGCTGGGGCAGCTGCCAGATGCTCCTTTGTGGCCAGCACTTTGCCGCTTCTGCCTGCCCCTGACAAGTTCAGGCTAGGTTTATTCTAGCACTTAAAAATAAAAATCTGATTCTCTGAACACACTACTTGCTAACCCACACAAAGTCCCAGCCAGAGAGCTCTGTACAGAGTAGGAAGGTATTCAAACAACGTGCCTACGGCCACCAGGCCCCGAGGGAGAGGAGTGGGGATCTCTCTGAAGGCCAGGGCTTTTTCTCCAATCTGCTGGACTAGACTTTCTTCTCACTGATCAACCATTGTACCCACCAGCAATGGCTTCAGAAGCCAAGGCTCAAGACTTCATGAAAACTGGATTACAACTAAAACAGCTAACGTCACCCAACGTTCAACTCATAAACCAAAAGAAATCAGGGAGCACTACGCAGGTCCTAGAGTATAGCCATAATGTAGAACTGTGGTATCTCTCCAGGTAAGCTGCATGCCTCCCCACACCCACACCCCATGGCTGGTTGACCTTTGTGTTCCTCTTTCCCCCTCCCTCTTCCTGCATCTTTCTTTTCTGACATCCTGCAGGAAAGGACCTTCCCCACATTATCACATCTTTTGCTCTTTAGTTGTCTTTCCCCTCACTTCCACTATTACCTAGAAACCTTCAAATGGGTCACTCACCCCAACTATAGACACAAAATTTCCAGAGCTAGCTGGGGACAGTATTTGGCTGACATTATTTACAAATAAGATCCACCATCAGGTCGTCCTGACACAAACTTCTCAAGCTCAAATTCCTACAGTTCATTTTGGCTAACTCAACTGAGGGAGAACTAAAATTTTTATGACCAGTTAGTGCTGCAGGGTAAACAGAGCATCAGAGATACCACGGAGCTCCTTGCTTGCATTTGGTCCATATAACCACCTCTGAGACTTTACTCATGCCCAGTGTAAAGGAATACGAACCTCAGAGAAGGTAGAAACGGCACTAACACCAAGAGCTGAACGCAGATCTGCCTCGGAGATACTTTTAGCACTACACAGTTTTTGGCTCAATATTTTAATTCAGTCAACATGTTAAGATAGATCCTTGATGAGTAACTTTGCTGAAAACTGTTTCTAACACGTGTCAAACCTGACAGGGATGATGGAGTATCCAATAGAATTCAATTCGTACACCAGAAATGAGGCTCCCTTACCACAACACCATTCGCACCAGAAGTGAGCATTGGCTATTCACAAGACCAAGCTTACATGTCTTATTTTCTTCCAGCAGGCACCAGTGTCTGGTCATGCATCAAATACAAAGGCCGGACTCCTGCCATCTTCTGAATTAATGAAGTTTTGCTAAGTTGTATGATATAGCCACTTACTAAAAATATAACAATAAATGCTAATAAAAATAAGCAAAAAATCCAGGCATAGTAGCACACACCTGTAATCCCAGTGACTCAGGAGGCCGAGGCAGGAGGACTGCAAGTTTGAGGCCAGCCTGGGCAACTTAGTGACATCTTGCCTACCAAAAAAAGCAGGGGGGGGGGTGCATAAAAAACAAATTAACTTCCACTGTTCCACTGGAATCTAACTTCCATGATGTCAGCAACTAGAAGTCTAGGCAGAGAGAGAACCTGAAAACATTTGTTGAATAAACATGTTACTTCCTCCAGAATTTTGGCCTCAACTTACCATACAGCACCCATTTCACCTCCATTCCAGTTGTGTTACCCTTCTCAACACTTCTGGACCAGCACTTCAAAATTCTAAGCCATTTCAAACTCTTGTGAGATAAAGTAAGATTTTTACACTTTCGTGATTCCAACCTTTCTGGGTAACATCAGCCAAGTCCAGAGTTCTTCACAAAAGTAACACCAGGTCAAAATGGGGCTTTAAAAACTGTAACTCCTTGCCAAATCACCTTCCTTCCAACCGTCCCAAATGTGTAGAGATTATGGTTTATAGTCTGTGGTAAGTACATCCCATTTCCAAGGCTGATTCTGGAAAATGTGCCTGAGGAAATGCTCCTGTGCCAAGGACACCTTCCTCTGGAGGATTCTGAGAACCAGGTCTCAGAGTGCACACCTTCCATGCTGCACTTGGTGCCCAGCACCCCAGGGTACTGCGCGTCCCACCGCCAGTGCTGTAGTGACACCTACTCCTGAGCCTGTCAGAGCTGAGTACTTAGGGATTTAAGGCGGATACTGTCTAAAAGAAATGTTGGCTTTCCATAAAAACTGTAGTCATATTTTCAAAATAAAACTTTTAACTTTGCTAAGCCAAATTAGGACAAATTATGAGTGCCTACAAGAATTTGCAAAAGTAATTATTTTATAGTTGGGAACCGTGTGTCATATTTGCAAATACATTTGTTCTGAGCATCTCGTGAACTTAGAATAAAAATGAGAATTTAAAGCAAGCTCACATTCAAGGGAGACGTAGTTGTCTAATAGTGCAGTGAAGCTTCTAATAGTCTTGGCACAGTGTCCCGGCACGGCCGGTTCTCGGCTGGGGGCGGCTTTCTTGGCTGTGAAGGCAGATCATGCCCTCTGTCACTCACGGGGAGCAGTTCTGCCCAACTGTCTCTTCTCGACAACTTTATCATCAATCTCTTTATTAACAGCTCCACTGCAGTCACAAAACGCAAACAAGGACCAATTCTCATGCCAGATTTCTGGAAATCACACAGCACCAGGCACTGCACAGTGTGAAAGTTTGTGAGGAGGGTGTTGTGCCAAGACAGAGACAGCATCCACGAGGAACAAGCACATTGGGACATTTTATAATGTTAAAATACATATACCTACTTCCTCACGCCTGAAGACAGAGAACCCAAATGCGCACCCCTTTGAATACGGGGATGCGAGAGGGGCACAGCAGTGGCAGATGACTCTACTCTCGGGCGATAACTTTTGTTATTTTGCACTTACAGTAATCATCGTAGAGCAAAAATTGTATTGACTCCTCCTTCCAAAAATTCCTAGCTTTTAACTATTTTAGGACTACATGACATTATTAGAAAACACAGAAGACTGAGATAAATGTCTGCGATAAGCGTTAAGAAACCCAAAAAATTGAAATGTTTGAATTATTCAAGATACATATTTTCAGCAAGAAATCTGTTGGATCAAAAATAACGTCTTATAAATTAATTAAAGGAACTGTTCCTAAAGGCTTGTGAAGTATTTTTGAGACTGATTTATATAAAAATCAGGTCATAATCACACAATATTAAACAAAATCCATCCACACCAAGTTAAAACCGGGCACATTATGGAGAGCATGGCACTTGCTGGTTACATTATGAGCAGATCTGACTAAAAACAATCATAATGTCGGAATTTATCCTTAATACATTCCCTTTATGAGTTTTGAATTTCAACCTATTGTTCAACAAGACCCGAATCAAGACTGCATTATTCAGCCAGGTGTGGTGGTGCACGCCTGTAATCCCAGTGACTTGGGGGGCTGAGGCATGAGGATCAGCAAGTTCAAAGCCAGCTTCAGCAATTTAAAGAGACCCTGTCTCAAAAAATAAAAAAGGGCTGGGATACAGCTCAGTGGTGAACCAAGTTCAATTCCTGGTACTTAAAATTTTTAAAGTTCTGCTCAATGACAGATAAAACACAGGTGCCGAGGACTCTGACATGCTGAATTCCACTGTTCCATAACTGTGATTTGCTGTGGTTGTGTGGACTGTGATCCACGTGTTCAGGAGGAAAGGCCCGTTGCTTGGACCACCACGGCAGCGGCAAGATCGGGCCCAGGAGGATCAACCCTGGCTGCCAGGCGCACTGTCCATTCCATATGGCCAAGTAAGACCAACGCAAGCTGGGGCTTTCCCTAGCCACCTCTGGGACCAGTGAAGGGTGTGCAGGGTTTAGCATGAATCCATTCTCTCCACTAAAAAATTAAAACACACAAAACACTAAGTGGCACAGAACATTGTTTGGCATCTTAGAAATAGAAAAGTAAAAAACACAATGCTTTGATGAAAGCACACACACTGTACTTGTCTTTATTTGAATACATTCTCCATCCTACTGGTAAGATGGGATTTAAAGACACCCAAGTCAGAGGGCAAGTGAACACAGCCCTATTTACATTGAAAATGAATATTTTCAAAGTTAACATTTTAAATAGTAGATGGTTCAACTCCACAAACACTAAACATTGTGTTCTTTGTAGATATGATTTTTAGCTAGATGAAAATTATAAAGCATAAGGAAGGATAATCAGAAAAAAATAATTACAATCATGACCTTCCAATCTGTGAGGTTTCCGAACTGTAAACTTGAGCATAACCTTAATTCTACCTTTTAAAGAAAGGTAGAATTGGGAGGGGGTGAGTAAAGAAAAAATGTACTTTAAATTCCATGCCTTTCAACAAAATACTTGTGTGATTTGATCAGCTGCTAGGATGTTCCCAGAATATTGAGACAAAAGCATGTCTCTGAGGAAGAAAAAGCAGAGGCTGAAATGATTTCCTAAGTATATGAAATCACTTCCAGAATGAAGTACAGTTATATTTGAAATACATGGGTCAGAAATATTTATGCCATCTTTCTTACTTGGTGCCAATAAAGCTATATGGAATGTAACAAAAATGTTTACATTGTTAAAAAAAACAATGGAGAAAGGATGAAAAGATTTTACAAACATGAGAAACACAATTACACAGAATTAAACAGTCCACTTCTCTCTGTATAACAGAAGGTCATGTTTATTACAGAATGTACATAATACTTCATTTACCAAGTTCAGCATCCATTTGTGATTTTGGCTTGAAGAAAAGCTAACAGAAGAGGAATAATGTAGAGAACTAAAAAACAAAACAAAACATACAATTCAGGCTGAAAGTTAACTAATTTTCCTTACTCTCTATTTTTATTAGAATTAAAATGGGCAAAAGATCTAAAGGATTATTCAATGCCTTTCTAGAAAACAGTTTATCTTTCTACTTAAACGCATTAAAGTGCACTAACGCTATTTCCAAGACTTGGCCTACAAATCTGCGTATATTAATTCACATATAATTGCTATGTGGAGCTGCTGTTCATTTATGGCTACCTTGAATGTAGACGGAATGAATATTACACTGAGCATTAAAATATTTTTTCTGTGTGCAAGGAAAAAAAAAAGTGTTAATTAGAAAAATAAAAACTATGTGAGAATTTACCCAGAGTCACAAAACACACAACTTTCAGTAGTCATTTACTAATTCAATCAGATACATGAAATATAGAAAGGCAGTAAATTTGACAAAATTCAGAAAGTATAACATTCAATCCGATGGCTAATTGTCTATCAAGGCAAAAGAAAATGGCAAGTTCAGATCTGGAGGTGTCAAAATGGAGGCAAAGATGATTTTTACAATGTTATCCCTCTTGCTGAATAAGCCCAAAAGTTGAATCTTACTTTAATAAAAAATAATCCCACACTGCAGTCATATATATAGACAGAAGGCATTAGAAATTGGAATCTTAGGAATGGAATATACACAGCAACATGTCCCTTAGAATAATGGCTTTTACATTAAGAGGTCCATCTCTTCACTCAAAACACTGAAGACAACCATACCCAAGAGCTGGCCTCACAAACACCTGGGGCAGCTCCCTCCTGATGAATCAGTTACGTCTGCAACATTAAGCAATTGGGGGTTTGAGAAAGCAGTATCTGATTTGGATTTAGTAAAATAAGAAACAGCAACCTGGCTGGTTGTAGTCTATAACTCTAAATTTACTGAAAAACAAGAGTGCCATCTTCTGACAATAAAGATAAAGTGCTTTGAAAACCAACAGCTATGAAAAGGCAGTGCACAGGACACTGTCTACCTGCACAGAATACATAGGTAATGTATGGTGCCTACAGAGCAAATATTTTAGAGAACAGATGGCTAAAAGTAAATTATTAGTAACTACATTCATGCTTTCCCCTCTAAAGATCAATTATATGGAAAAAAAAAAGGAAGAAAACATCAAATAGCTGATTATGACATAAAAACCAAAATCAAGAGTCAAAAGAAATCAGCCAACTGTGGGATTGTGCTGTTTTTTTTAATTTTATTGTGTTTTCAATGGAGAAATACATCATCTGTTTACAAAATAGCTCTTGAAAAATACAAGGAGTACAGATACTATAAAACAAAGCAAACTCCAGTCATGAGACACTACATACATCATGCGAAAGCAACAGTCTGATCTCCAGGTTATGAAAACTAGAATTAAAAAGTCACTACACAGAAAAGGTCCAAGTTTCCAGTGTGGCAAAACTTGGATGCAGTTACATGAAACGTTTAATAAACTGAATTTTTTCCCCAATGTGTAAACAAAATGACAAGACTAAATCCGTGCCTGGCAATATCAATCTAACTCTGAAGCTACACAAAACACAGACACCCTGTACACTTCACCTGTTAGTTGACCATCTTTTTTCTTTAGGTAGTGGGAGGAAGGGCAAGGTGACTGTGCAGAGCAAAGATGTGGGAAGTAGAAATATTGTACACTAGACATTATAAAGTCATGGTAAAAAGAAAGCCTCAATTAATGCATAGCCTAAGGGCAATGACTACACTCCAACTTTGGAAAATTAATTTAGAAGGACAGGGGAAGAGTTTAAGTAATTGCAGTTTAACATGAAAAATGCACATGTGATAAGATGGAGCACAATGAAGGATTCATGAAACATGCTCATCAGAAAAATCTGTTAGGACTGCTCTGTCCAGATTAAGAGACCATAAGCTTATCAACATCCAGCATCTCTTAATTCTTCATAAAGATGGATATTCTGCTGCTCAATTATGAGAAATTATTTTCTTTAAGGGAAGTTCCTAATCTTTTGATAGAATAAATCAAAATAAAAAAGGAGTACAGAGCTGACTGACTAGATGTCAAGTGCTTACTAGAATGATTTTCAAAATGCTTCTGTATGTAAAATTTACTGACAAATGTTGGTAAACCAGTTAAAAATAAAAATCATTTTAAAAATCTTGAAGAAAATGCCTTTTTGTCCACATGTTTAAAATTGAAAATCAATTTGCTATAGACAGGAACAGGAGAGTTCTGTGGAGTGTACAAAATTCCTCTTATTTAGAGATCAAACAGCCATCCAAGATAGATATCATGTTTCACAGGCATTGCTTTTAGTCGACCTAAAGTTTTAGCCATGGGACCAAAATTTAGTGTTCTGTGCCATGTAGCCACAGGGTCACTGGTTTCAAGTCATGGCTTAAGAAAATACTGGCATTTTGGTTTTTGTGAATTAAGCCCTACTTCGTGCATACAAGCAAAAGGAAAAAAATAAAAGAGGGGAGGCTAGAAAAGCTTTTAAAATTTGTTTTGAAGACAACAGATTGAAGGCAAAAGAATACAGAACTTCAGTAAGCTCAAAGAAATGTGTTTGCTGGCTGATCGCTGATTTGTATGCACTATAAAACAAATCTATAAATAAAACCAATATATCATTTCTTAATCATAACCCCATCAAACCAAGTATTTCCTAATTATTCTTTCAATGTCAAATGTATACCCTAGAGTTGAAACATTTCATTGTTAAGGGTTACAGCTACCTCACAGGGACTGAACTAGATGTACTCTTGTTCTTTCTCTGAAGTATAACGATACACCACTGCACAATGGTATCCAATTTGAAGATTAATGTTAAAGGAAATTCTTCAGGAAAAAACGAAAATCCATCAAGCTGAAAATTCTAAAATTAGTTCTACTTTCTAATAAAAAATACATAAAAGTGCATCATCAGAATAAGGAATTCTTATGCCAGTTTGTATTGCAAATTCTCCAAACAATGCATCAAACATAAACCCAATCCAGATGTCAATTATGAATACAAATATAGCTTGAGGTGTTTTTTTTGTTTTTTGTTTTCTTCTTCTTTTTTTTTTTTTTTTTCTTATTTAAAGGCAGTAATTTTTTTGGAAATAGTTAATGCAACTGTTGCTAACACAATAATAATAGTACTCCTGGCTTCACATACTAACCTGGACTTCGGATCAAGTGCTGATTAGCCCAGAAAGGGAGGTCACCAAAAAAACCTAAATCCATTTTCAGTCATGTCTAGTCTTGTACCCTCCATTCTCCTTTTTTAGCATTTGAAGACAACAGGTTGAGTTGGCAGATATTGTTTATGGACCCCTGAGGTTGTTTTTACCGATTCAATCTCAGTTTTATTGAATTCTTGATAACAGGAATAGGATTTGCAGGGAGAGCAGGGATATCAGAAAGGTCTGTACTGGATGTTTTCTGAGAATGAAAGCAAAGAACACATCATCGTTCAAAGCACTACAATTTAGCAATGAGATGTACTTTCCACTGCTTTACTTCCTAAGAAACAATGGAACCTTATCATAAGAAAGTATTAAAAATGTAATGCTCTGATATGTTGTCAAAATGCAATACAAATAAGTACATCTATTACCATCACATTATTTGTTCTATACTCATAAATTTTCAAATAAGAATATTTATTAAAAATTTTAGCAGACTGTGGTTGTGGCTCAGTGGTAGAGCACTTGTCTAGCATGTGTGAGGCACTGGGTTCAATTCTCAGCACCACATACAAATAAAATAAAGATCCACTGACAACTGAAAAATATTTTAAAACATTTTTATCAATACATGGGAAACTCCTAATTAAATTTCAAATGAAACTCTTAAAAAGCATATTCCTCCAAAAATCACCTACTATATAATTATAAGGTAATGTTAAACTGTATTTACTTATAACACACACAGCTGTAATATTAACTGGTGCTGGAGCACCCCCATGTGGGAGAACACTTAAAGTTCACCTTATATACACAGAGGCCAGCATTTGTCCATAAACTTATTATTTGCTGACACTGTAAATTAAAAATTTAAATGCATACAACTGAGCAAAAATTTATTCTAAATTTTAGAGATCTTTTCGTATTACTTTAAACAGATTAAGTCATAAGTCTATAACATTTGAGAACAGGCCAATTATTAAACACTTTATTATGGAAAATTCTAAACATACACAAAAGCACTACACAATGAACCCATATGTATTCATTATCCAGCTTCATCTAGTGTCAAAGAAAGCCAATCAGTCATCCTCCCGCTGTCAGTCCCTGGATTATTCTGAAGCAAATCTCAGAAATCCTATCATTTATCTCTAAAAATTTTAAGATTTACCTCAAAAAATAAAAAGACTGGTTAGATATCACCACCTCCCCAGAAATAAGTATGCCCCTAATATCACAAAATATAAGAATGTGCTTCTTTTTTAAAGTCAACATCAATATTTTTCTAATGTTTTTTCTTTTATTGGCTTTACAAATACTTTCATTAGAAATAAAATTCTACTCAGAAAAATACTTTGAAATGGCTCCTAATTCTATAGAAAATGAACTCAATGAGACAAGCTATGAAAAGTATTTCCATAGAAAGTAATGTGGCAAACCAAAAGGCATGCAATCACAATGGATGTCCAGTTTAAGCTTGATAAACAAGTCTACGTATTGATATTAAGCATACTTTCTCAGGTTATTTTTGTTTACCTCTCCCAAAAGTTTTATTAGGTAACGATTATGGAAACAAAATTCCAAAAACTAAACAAAATATGTATATGTCTTTAGACACTCTGAAAATTAATGTCTTGTTAAAGTACGTTTTTAAATGATCACATTAAAACAACTGACCCACATAGCAGCAAAGCACCACCATCTCCTATCAGTACAATAAAACTCCTTGGCATCAGCTGTTCTGTTATCTTGTCGAAGTTACTCAGTTTAGCATATACTTAAAGAAAATATTTACTTTGTGTCAGAATTTGACCTAACTGGGGTTAATTCAATTTAAAAGAATTCAAGAAGAGAACAGTCATTTCACAAGCAAAACAAAGGTTTGCAAAACAACGAAAAAAGACCTCAGATGCCTACTGCACGTAAGGAAGTGTCACAAGAATTATTAGTACAACTGAGAAAATAATTCTAAAGAAACACAGATAAAATATCAAGTAACTGAAAGTACTAAACAGAAACGTTTTAAAAATAAAATAATCATTATTAGCCTTGCAAAAAAATGTTTCTCAGTTCTTTTCTGGCTTAAATTTCACTCTTTGACCTTTACACAAACCATATGAATATGACTAGTGAGGATTTAAGTGATTTGTAAGAGCCAGACCTGTAGTATATTTTTAATTTTTTCAATGAGATGGGATCTACCTCTTGTTATGCTGTTCAGGCTGATCTCAACTTGAGGGCTCAAGCCATTCTCCCACCTCAGCCTCCTGAGAAGGTGGAATTATAAGTGCATGCCACGATGCCCAGCTGGTTATTTTGGCAGCACAAAAGCTCTGTTCCATCAAATTCAATGCCCTGTCTAACTATAATAAACACACCCACAGGCTTGCAAGTAATTATTTTCACAAAGATAATTTTAATAGTCTAATATGAATGTTCATTTTAATTCAATATACCAACTAATCTTAAGAACATGGACAAAATTCTCCTTGCTTGTTGCACTTAGTACCTGAGAGGCCAACAGAGAAGCCGCTGTCTGAATAGTTTCTGATTGAGTTGTACTTGTCTCTGTATCAAGTTGTTCCTGTGAGACAAAGAGGATGGGGAAGGGGGAAAAGAGACTTAACAAAGAATAAAAGAACATAACTGGGTCTGGTGGCTAATAAAGAAGACAAACTGGAAAACAGGAGGGATCGAGAGAGAGATGTGACTATATTATAAAATCATTTATTAAGTCTTGTTATAGGTTATTTCACCATTTCAGATATTCATAAATTTCTATTTGCCTACTGAAATCTTCTGAGGCATTGTATCTCCTGACTTTTCAAATAGCTCCAATCTGGACAATTTTAAGCAAGCAATAATTGAAGACACAGGCCTATTAAGAAATGTTGCCCAAACAATAATTAACAGAATATAAACCCAAAGCAAGCCTTTAGCTATGTGCAAAAAAAAAAAAAAAAAATCATTCAATATTCTTAAATAAAACTATCTGGAAGAACAAAAATTGTTCCACATCTTTAATTAAAAGTAGAAAATATGTCTCTAAATGATTTCCCCTTCTTTATGGTCTCTCTGCTACCCATTAATTAGCGCACTGGCTCTACTGTAAGTATAATCAAAATCAGAAAACAGGGCAAATCATTCCATACTTTTTCAAAGCAGTGCACAAAAGAAAATAATACACGTGTGCACATATAAATGAAAATATAAACAAATTTTTTAAAACACGTGTATGCAAATATAAAACCATGAAAGATCTGTTTTCTCCCAAGAATCTCAGAAAGGCAAATAGGATGTAAGAGTAACAATAGAGAACATGGCAGCCTTTCTGGGCACAACTTGGCAATGTGTATTGAGAGTTCAAATCAAGCATACTATTTGCCATGATAATAAATCTTTCACTAGTTTATCCTAAATAAATGGGAATGGATGGCAGGTATTTATTTAGCTACAGTCAATGCTATAGCAACAAAGTTCAACTTTTTTTTTTTTTAAATGTAAACAAGTGCTGATGACAAGAGACTGGTTGAATAAAACAGGCTACATATAGCCTTCCATACAGTCACTAATGACAATTTTGTAGACTTTAATAACATGACATGAATATGTTTTCTTGATTTACAAAGTGAATTAAAATCAGAAAACAAAAGGCACTGGTATATGCTTTTGTGAGGACACAGGCAAAATCTAGAAAGATGCCAAAAGAACACTTGTTAAAATATGGATCATGGCAATCTGGATTATTTGGGGAAAGGAGGAAGCTTTCAAATTTTTCTACAACAAATGGGAATAACATTAACAGCCTTCAGTATTTTTCAATTTCTGAAGCAATAACATTCCAAGTCTTTAATGTGTAGAAAAAAACCAAACTCTCCACTCCACCTACCTCATCAAATCCCAAGCACCCCAAGTTCTAAGTCCTCTGTACTACACCCTCAAACCAGCAGTGAGACGGTCTTCTAATCAAAGACCACCCCAAATCCTATGTACCACTCAAAGGCCACTTTAAATTCTTTCATGAAGCCTTTTACTATCTCTGCAGTCCAAAAGCAATACCTTACTCCTCTTGCCCTTTGGTCCCCAGCCCTCAATTACTTTAATTTTCTCCAATAATATGATTACTTACATCTACCTGTTATCTTTTCTACTTAATTATGAGTTCAGTTAAAGGTATGGGACATGTCTCACTCACCACTATATTCCCTTCAGCTTAAGGCATTAATTAACATTAAAAAGGAACAAATACTTCACTAAAAACAATACTGAGAAAAAAAACAGCTAGCACAAAATATAGTACAATATTCTACATACATTTCTATCACATCTTCTGTACTCTTAATTGTGTATGTATTCTAAAGGCTAAATTAATATACCTTTGTTTCTGTTTTATCATGTCCACTCAAAGCAAGACAGTTAGCATCTTCACTTGTTTCATCCTGTTTTTAAAAAAAAAAGCTTTATTCTCTAAAATGAAAAAATTTAGATTATTTGCCAATCAATGCTTCAATTTATTAAAGTTTTCCAAAACTATAAAATAATCAAACCTACAAGATCAGTTATAGCCTTAAAATAGACTGAGGACTCCCTTTGAAAAGGGTTCTTAAGATTAATTAATTTAATGTGGCTTTAATAAACACTAGAATTTTTTAAAAGCATGAGGAAAATTGTTGTTGCAGATAATCACTATCTAAAGCACATCCCCAAACCAAGTTTATAAACTATTTTTCGAAAGGAAAGAAAACAGTTCTCTAATCAAACAAGTTTACGAAATTGGAGTACTGTCCTTCCAGCTGGAGGAAACTCACGTGTGACTATATTAACACATTTAAGAAATCCTAAAGAACACCCCATCGACCTTCCTTAATAAGCCACAAAATCACAACCTCTTCTCCTTTTCCTAGAAAGGACTATTAACATCATAAAGAATGTGAGGTTTAAATTAAATATGCCCCGATTGAGTCTTAAAAAACTATACTGACACTATTTTCTCAGCTTTATTTACTAACCAGAACTAAAACTTAATTTTAAATAAAAGCTATTTTAAAGACATAGAAACCATAGGCTAACTTACAGATTAAAAGATTTAATACAATAAAAACTAATTTCAATAAGAATCTCAGCTGGGCTCTGCAAATAATTTCAAAAACACAGATTTACAACACAAACTCTGCAATTGTGAACACTGAATGTGACACTATGAAATTAACGATATTGGTGATAAATGTTCTATGGTTATGTTTTTTAGAAGTATTTAATATTTAGATACACACTGAAATATTTCGGGCTGCAACAATATGCCTAGAGTTTGCTTCAAAATGATGGAGCAGGGAGCGAGAGGGTACGCAGACCAAGAAGACTGGCTGGGTGTGGACTGCTGAAGCCAGGTGATGCAAACAGTAAGGTTCATTACACTTCGTACATGTTTGAAATCCACCCCCCCACCAAAAGTTTTTATAATATAGATAGCTTAATTTACCTATATAATCCAGAAGAAAGAGCAAAGTTTTCTTCTAATTTTACTTTACATAACCATTTCTATGTACTGAAAAAACTTCAGGATATGATATACATTAAGCAGAATTAAACCATCTCACAATATCTAAAACCCTCCTATCTATACACATTTTAGTAGATTGGGTTATTTCCTTCTGATACCAGTACTCATGAACAGAGAACATAAGACCCAGTTTAGGAAAGTTTTATAATTAAGATATTCACACTATAGCAAACTTCTTAACTTTACCACCATGAGATTTTAGTCCTCAATTCTAATTCTGCCTCTGACTAAAATTAGCTTTATATCTGGAAATGCCAATGAGCCTCAAGTTCCTCTGTTAGGAAATGCAATAAGCTTATGAAATAATCTAAGATCTTTTCTTTACCTTAAAATTCTATATTTCTTTGTTAATCAACTCCATGGAGATACTGTAAGCAAAGTACTAAGAAAATTTATGTAACAAAATATTACATGGGGGAAAAGAAAAGAGAAAATATGTATTTTAACGGATAACTTTTTAAAAATCCAATAATTTTAGGAGCTGTAGCTGTAGATCAGTTGGTAGAGTGCTTGCCTAGTATGCGTGAGACCTGGGTTCACGCCTTAGCACCACATATAAATAATAAATGAATAAAATAAAAATCCATCAACAACTAAAAAATATTTAAAAATTAAAATTAAAAAAATCCAATAATTTTAATATGGGGTTCTTATTTAGTTCCATATTTAACAGAGACTACTAAAAAAACGAGATGATCAAGGACATATAAACAGTCACTAGATATTTGACGATATTAATGAACTATTAATTTTGGAAGGGTGACTTATTTTGTTTATACCTTCTTTTATAAATGCATCATTTTTAAAATTCTACTGAATGATACAATGTCAGACTTGCTTTTAAATCAAGGACAAAGAGGATATGTAAATGTCTAACAGAATTGGTACAGTGATGGCTAAGCATTCATTATAATTGCAATTATGTAATAGGTACATTAAATGATCTTTACTTTCATATATATTTTAAATTTTCCATACTACATTTAAAATTTTTGTATTCCTACTGCTCCTCTATACCATACAAGAAACATGAACATTATTCTACCAATAGATATACAAACAAAATTACAAACATTGTGCTGATATACATTTATTTACTAACAGCTCTTTGGGTGCCATTTATAACATTAAGGAAACCAAATGTTCAGTCTAGAGTTACGCTTACATATCGTTTACTGGTTATAAAGAAATCTGCATTCTAAAATGCTCTGATAACTCCAAACACCATGAATAAGCAGAATGTGTAATTTACACCAAAGTAGTACATTCTTGGGTTGCTTCACAACACAATAATGTAGTAGAAAGGCTTTTAATAAGATTCCCAGGCCTGATTCCTTCAAGGGTTCTCATTCAATGTTATCTGGAAGAGGCCCTAAAATCTCTACTTAAAAGACAAGATATGTGTGTGTGTACACAATAAAATTTTTTAAAAAAATCTGAAAAAACTTAAATTTTCACTGTTACTGAGAAATGCTTCCAATTTTAAAAAATGTGATATACATATATACATATATATATACAGATAGATAGAGAGAGATATCACAATGAAATTGATAGTTTTATACTACCATATCCAGGACACTGGTGAATGCTTCAATAATATGAAAACAACATGAGTAGCTCAAAAGAGATAGAAGTTATTTAACAAGACAACTTCTATTTTAAGGCTCACTCCAAGGGGCTAATGGTGGGGGCTCAGTGGTAAAGGGCTTGCCTAGTGTGATCAAGGCCCCTAGGTTTAGTCCCCACCCAATGCAAAAAATAAAAATAGAAATAAAATACTGTTGGGGCAGGCCCCAAAATGGTTGTAGTTAGGCTCTCTCGCAGAGACTTCCAGAAGGCTATGTTATGTTTTTAGTGTGTAGCCAGGGCTGAGAACTAGCTATGTTATGGTTAGTCAAGGCCAGAAATTCTGTGATTCCAGGGATAAATTCAAGGTCATAAACATAAACTTGTGAGCATGCATGCCCACCCAACCCTTATGTAAGCTGTTTGTAGTGTACCTTCTTTGTTTGATCTGCATATAAAAAAAAGGACTATGGAAATGGGATAGGAAAGGGCTAAAATGGAACTGGCTAGGGCCTAAAGTTGAAGCTGGGAGCTGACTAATGGCTGTAGCCACCACTGAATAAAGCATGTCTAGTATCCTGTGTCTTCTTCCACCTATTAAACCCTGAATCTGTTTCCTGGGTCAGAGCCCCTGCATGACAAAGACTCACCAAATCAATATGCACCTTTGAGAACATAATAAGGTAAGCCGGCTACAGTTGTCTTATTTAAAAAAAAAGTTAGAAAGATTCCTGAAGGGTTGGAGGAACTAATCATTCAAGGTTGAAAAACCAATCTGACTTTGCAACTTTGTTCTATTATTAAATAAGAATCACCTGAGGACTGGTGGTGTAGCCTAATAAAGGTAAAGCATACACAAGGCCCGGGTTCCAAACTCCATACAAGAGGCCTCCCAAGAGGCCATGAAAAAATAAGTACAAATAAAAGAGAATAATAAATTAAGATAGCATGTAATTGTGTTATAGACTATATACATGCTTAAAAAGTTTTCATGGACTGGGGATTATAGCTCAGTGGTACAGGGCTTGTCTATCATTTGTGAAGAGAGGCCCTGAATGCAGAACAAAAGATCCCCACCCCCACCCCCAAAAGTCCAGGCTTACACAGAAGAGGCAGTTAGTTACTAAGGAGAATGGGAAGGGTGAAGAGATATTGTCGCATTAAACCACTACAGACACACCAAACCTTTCTTTTCTTTTTTTTTAAAGCTTTAGCCCCTCATTTTTGGCTTAAAAAGGATTTGCTTCCACAGGATTTAAGAACAGGCAAACTTGTATTACCACAGCTAACTAACATGTACATGTCTGCATGTGTGTGGATTTAGGTGGGTGTGTGTGTATGTTTGTGAGTAGACATATATATATACCTCTTCTGTTTTGGTTTTCTTGGGACTCTCTTCTTTATGAGGTGATGATGTCCTCTTGACTCCTACTATAGGGTTAGGTATTTTTGTTGTTGCATTTCCTGAAGGTCTAGGTGGTGGGTTTACCAGACGTGTTGAGGAAACAACTCTGGAGACTGTAGGCTTTGGTGGTGGAGAAATGGCTGGTTGTGTGGCAGTTTGAGGAATGCTTTCACTAGATGTACCTAAACAGTAAACACATGAATATATACAAATTAAAATAATCACATCAGCATCAAGTTCAGGGAAAGTTTTTATTTCTCCGAATTTGATTTCATGAATAACTCTACCTACAAATAATAAAACAACATTTAAAACCTGAATTCAAACTACTTCAACAAACCCATTTTTTCAAAATGAGTACTAAAACTTATTATAATGTAAAAATTCTCAAACTTGTCAAATCAACCTCCTTACCCCCTGAGCTTTCACTGGAATTTACTTGTGGCGTAGAAACTTCAGTAGCCTGTATGTTGGTCACAGATGCTGCTGTCACAGCTGGAGCAGGACTGTTTCTGCTAAACAAACAAAAAAATGAATTAATATTTAAAATGAAATAGAAAAATAAATTAAGTATAAAACAATGTGTACAGATCTAAAGTCAATGACCCTTTCGCTCTATTTCCAATAATATGCTTCAGCAGCTGACTTTAATTGATAAATTATAACGAACAATTAAAAACACAAATATTCTGTAACACAATATTGACCAACAGATTTTTGTGGGACAACAGAAATATTCTTTCATTTGTGCTATTTAACACTGTTGCCACCACAAACACGTGGGCATTCCACACTTGAAATATGGTTAGTGGGGGCTGGGATTGTAGCTCAGTGGTAGAGCGCTTGCCTCGCAT
>PVHX01003678.1:0-139295 GCA_004024805.1 Geosciurus inauris | reverse complement strand
CCTGGCCTCCTGCCTTGGCACCCCCAGGTCAGGAAACAGGCTCTTTCCTCCTCCCTCTGCTAGGAAGCCAGGCTGCCCGAGCTCACTAGAGAGGCCTGGGGACTCTAATATGAACTCGGGACTGGAGTTGCCAGCGACCCAGCCAGAGTGGGTAGGGCAGGGTGTGGGGCTTCAGGCAGGGGTGCGGGTAGGTGCAGAGTTGCGAGGGAGCAGAGGCAGGGCGATCAGTGCAGCACCAGGGGGCAGTCATGGGGGCCGCTGAGAATAAGCCTTTGGGTGGTCCTGGGGAGGCACTGGAAGCGAGAACCCCCACATGTGGACAGTTGAGTCCGCAAGAGCTGAGGGGACGCCAAGGCTGAGCCAGGCCACCCTCTTGAGCATGCCTGGGCTCAGCTTCCTCTTCTAGCTCCCGGGGTGATGTGTGTGTCGGGGGTGGGGGACAAGGACACTTCTCTCTTGGACTCTGCTTGGAGAGAGCAAGAGAGGAAATCGGGGGCTCAGGAGCTGGGAGGAAGCTCGAGCCGTCCCCAGCTGAACCTGGGTGCTGGGGAGGCGGATGCCAAGGAAGGAGAGCTGCTGGGCCAGGGAGGACTGTGACTCCAACCCGGCACCCCTCAACCTCTCTCCCCTGGGAGGGTGCCTGGGGGTGAGGGTTGCCCAGGGGCAGGAAAGAAGGCTCTTATTCCACTCATTCTAAGTGGAAGCGGCCTTCTCCCTGTCCCCAGGATGATGGGGGAGAGAAGAGGGAGGCTGTTGGATGGTTTAGCCAGGGCCTGGACCCGGGTACTTGGTGGCAGAGCTGTGTGCTGAGCGTGCAGGGAGGTGTCAGCTGTATGCCAGGGGCTGGGGTGCCCCAGAGCAGCTGGCCTGTGCCCTGAGGTCCACCTGGGCATGCCCAGCTCCCCCATGTGGAGCCCTGGCTGCCTACGGAGTGCTCTCTGCCCTCCTCATCCCCCCTGGACACAGTAGAGTAGAGACCGCTGACCTGCTGGGAAGAAACCGAGACTCGGGGAAGTGAGCAGGTGGGCTCATAGACTCACGGGACTCCCTGAGTCACCCATGAGCCTCAGCCCAGTGAGGGGAGGATGGTGTGACTAGGACGGCAGGCGACCTTCCTGATGCCCTGCCTGTCCTCCCGCAGGTGGCCTCGAAGGCCGGCGTCTATGAGATCCTGGACCAGCTGGGCTTCCCTGAGCTGGAGCGCCTGGAGGACCAGCCCTTCTCGAGGCTGCGACATCGGTGGCAGGAGCAGAACCTGGGCCCCGAGGCCTCTGCTGCTGGGGACTTCCTGTAGGGAGCTTCCCTGCTCTCCTACAGGGCAGGATGGGGCTTCCCTGCCTCTCCTGCAGGGCCCATTTGGGGCCCCAAGTTTCTCTGGCTGGGACTGGCCCTGGGGGTGCCGGCCTTGAGGACGGGATTCCCAGCTGCCTGGCGAGACTGGGGCTTGGGAGCCTTTTTGGCAAGAGCTTCACGTAGGACATGGAGATGGCACAGCCATTCCTCATAAATCAGAGGCACATGGATGAGCCTCCAGGGAAGTCCAGGGTGGGCACCTCGCAGACCGGCTGGCATTCGGCTTCTGAAGAGTCACTCCCTCCATTACCAAACAGCTAACAGCCAGCTTCTGTCCTCTTCTCTCCCTCTCGGTGGTTCTGAGCCAGCATGGGGCACCCCGGCCAGTGGTAGTTTCCTTCCTCTCTTCCTCTTTTCTGCTCTCCCTCTCACCCTGCCCTTTGCTGCCTGAGCACTGGCTGTGGGTCGCTGGCTGCCTGAGCTGAGCGAGGGCACAGTGCTCTGCGTGGATTGATTACTTTAAAGGACACTTCACCCAGTTTTCTTGTGTCTCCTGCCCTGTCTCTAGGCTGGGGGACTAGGAAGACAACTGCAGGGGGCTGGGCTGCTGGGGCCTTTTCCTCTCCTTCCTTTCCTCTTCCTCTGGGGCTGACAGGATGCTGGAAGTTCCCAAGGAGCTGGAAATCCCTCTCAGAGGAAAGGAAGAAGTTTCCAGCACAGCTGAAAAGGCCTGTTCCATTTGCCCAGCACCTGGGCTGCAGGTGCGGAGGAAGCCAGAGCCTGGAGCTGCAGGCTCCCCATGCCTCCTCCCTGTCCCGTCCGTGCATGATGGTCCCAAGCCCCCACCTGCTGCTGCGGGAGCCCCAAGGACTTCAGGATCAAGAACGGGTGCTGGGGCAGCCCTTGCGAGTCGTGGAATGTGGGACTGGGCCAAGGATGCGGGAGGGGTCACCTGGATTCCAGACCATCCTTGCAGAGGATCCTTGAGCTGCAGACAGGGCCACACACTGCTGAGTTGGGGGTCATGGGATCCACTCTGCACAGTTGAAGGCGACATGGAGAAGTGACAGAAAGGGCCAGGTGGGTTGAGACTTGCCTGTCCTCTGGCTGAGGGCTGGTGTTTGTAGAAACCCAGGGCCTGGGCATTGAGGAGCCTGTCATCCCTCCTGGCCATGGGGCCAGGGAAGCCTCTTTCTGGGGAGCTTGTACCCGTCCACAGAAAAACAGGAGGATGTGCTTCTGATTGGCTCAAAGGGAGAGAAGAGGCCAAAATTGTTCGCATCTCCCAAGTATTGGGAAATAGTGACCCTATTAGCTGAATTATTTTTGCAAAACTACTGTACGTCTCTTCACTACCTTTTCAGGTTTCTGTGGTTTTTTTTAAAATTTTTGCATGTACTCAAAAATTTTGATTTCTTTGCAGACAAGGTCTAGCTGAGGAGTCAGAGATGGGGGCTGAACTGGGAGGGATCCCTGTGTTCTCATGGTTGATCCTGACTTTCAGCTGTGCTGGGACCACTGGCCGATCACTTCACCTCTCTGCCCCAGTTTCCCCATCTGTAAAATGGGAGAATAATACTTGCCTACCTACCTCACAGGGGTGTTGTGAGGAATCATTTGTGATTTTTTTTTTTTTTTTTTTTTGTACAGAGCTTTTGAGCATTAAAAACAGCTTAAATGTGAAGTGTGCCCAGCTGCTGGTTTATCTTTAGTGTGAGGCAGATGTTGTAGAACTGTCCTTCCTTCACATCCCCCATCATTCCTTCCCATCTCACACTGGATACTCAAGGCTGTCATGTTCATATAAAGTAACACAAAAAGCTGATTCTCACTAAAGTGTGAAGAACTACCATATCTAGGGAAGAGTGCAATTTAGGGCCTTTAAAGGAGGATGAACTTTAGCCTACACTTCCTATTCATTCTGTGTTCCCATTTCCCACTTCCTACCCTCTGGTTTTATTTATTTATTTATTTTTTATTTTTTGGTACTAGCGATTGAATCTAGGGGCACTTTACCACTGAGCTACAGCCCCACTCTTTTGTTTTTTGAGACAGGATCTTGCTAAATTGTTGAGGCTGGTCTTGAACTTGCAATCCTCTTTCCTTTGCCTTGTGAGCTACTGGGATTATAGGCATGTGCTTGGTTGCCTTTGAAACATTTTAATGGTTACATGACATTTTATTATGTGGATACTTAATAACTTTTAAAATTGATCCCTTTGTTTTAGGGCATTTAGGTTACTTTGTTGTTTAGACTTTTTTCTTTTGAGATAAAATGTGGCTACCAAAAATGCAAAAAAGTCTTAAGTGTCCCATTTGATGAATTTTTGCAAATGCGTACACCTGTGAACTCAAGCCTGTATCAAGATATATAGCCTTATGGGGGGGTGGTGGTGGTGGTGGTGGTGGTGGTTATTATTATTATTTTGGTACTGGGGATTGAACTGAGGGGCACTCAACCACTGAGCCACATCCCCAGCCCTATTTTGTGTTTTATGTAGAGACTGGGTCTCACTGAGTTGCTTAGCACCTCACCGTTGCTGAGGCTGGCTTTGAACTCGCGATTCTCCTGTGTCAGCCCCCCAAAGTGCTGGGATTACAGGCTTGAGCCACCACACCCGGCTGGTGGTGGTTGTTATTATTATTATTATTATTATTATTATTATTAGGAGTAGTAGTATTGGGATTGAACCCAGGAGCATTTAACCCCTGAGCCATATCCTCAGCCATTTTTTTGTATTTTATTTAGAGACTTGCTGAGTTGCTTAGGGCCTCGCTAAGTTGCTGAGGCTAGCTTTGAATTTGTGATCCTCCTGCCTTAGCCTCCCGAACTGCTGGATTACAGGTGTGCACCATCTCATCTGGCACATGGGGTTATTTTTGAATTTTCAAACTTGTAAACCATACTTCACAGAACATCAAACACCAATCTTTGTGCAGATAATAAGTGGAACCCCTTGAGTGGCATGCTATAGAAGAGGTCGGCTCCAGCTAGCTTAGGCACGAAGGGGAGCTGTGAAAAGTCTGGCTAGTAGAGGGACCCTGGTAATAATGCAGGGAGCCTGGGGACAGTGGGGACTGGCTAGAAGATTGTCTAGGAGCCCTGAAGATGCTTTGTGTCTTCAGTTGGGTGCTGTGAGCAGTTGAGCAGCCTCCAGGGCTGTACCTCCAGATCTAGCACCTTGTTCATGCCAAGCCTGCTCCCCTCCTACTCTGCTCATGGGCTCCCCCAGCCAGCTCCTGGGCACACAGGTGACAGAGCCGGCTGCTTCTGGCCCTCCACCCTGCAGCCTGGCCGAGGCTTGTGTGGGCTACATCACCGTGAGAGCCTCTGCCTTCCCTCCTCTTCCCAGAGTTGCCAGAGCATCTCCGTCCTGAGGTCTTTCCCACCACCTCCTTCCTCTTCTGCCCTTCATAGTGTTCCCCAAGTCACTGTCTGGCACACAGTCTGCATGTGTGGCCCTGAGGACTGAGTGACACACCTTCCACCTTGTCAGCCTCCCTGGGCGTCTGCTTTTTTCTTTATGGGGAAAGCCGCCCTTCTCTCACGTTGGACTTTCCTGGGTTTGTGACGTGGGAATGGACTCTAGGGTGTTCGTGTTTCACATGGGGAGGTTACATTGTGGTTTGGGCTCAGTTTCTTTGCAAGAATTTTGGGAAGATTGGAGAATGTGGGCCTTGGGTGGCCTGCTGCCTCCAGCCCCTCGGAAGGGAAGCCTGGGGTGTGGGCATCTGGGAGCCCTGGGGGAGGGGAGCCATGAAGCCCTGTGTAGGGGACTAGCCATGGGAGATGACCCTGCCTTCTGCACTGGGCTGCTGCACTGAGAACAGGTCCTATGTCCTTGGGTCCCCCATCAGTGCCGGCCCAGTTAGGCCCACGCCTCCTTGCCTGGAGACACGGAGGATTGTAGCACTATGAAGGGGAGTTGGGCCCAGCAGGAGCAGGTCTTTGGGTGGGGTGGAGGGTGCAGCAGGGTGCAAACAGGTGTGTGTCTTTGTGTGTCACACAACACACACGGCAGGGTCCCAAGTGTTTCCTGGGTGAACAGAGACAGTGAACATCTAGCATGTGCCCGGCACTGCTCCACCCCTCCCAATTGCCGCTCCTTCGGCACTAAAATGGAGCAGATAATGCTTCCACCTGGTGCTTCCTCTGAGCAGGGGCAAGATTTCTCAGCTATCAGTGACCAGCGTCAGAGGACATTTACAGGGTATTGCCTCTGCAGTTAGACCTCCTAGCCACGAGTCCATCTGTGATCCTGACCTGTTGTGCTGTTCTCTTGCCCAAGCTGTGCATGAGGAACCAGAGGCTCAAAGAGAGACCCCTTGCCTCAGGTCACCCAGCGAGTACCGCCCAGCACACACACCCGGGCCTGGGAAGGTGCTGGGAAAGCCGTTCTTCCAGTTGGACCCTTCTGCCCCGTGTTGTTGATGCACCAAAGACAATGAGTAAGCAAATGCTTTTAGAAGCCTGGCGCGGTGGCGCACGCCTGTAATCCCAGCACTTAGAGAGGCTGAGACAGGAGAATCGCGAGTTCAAAGCCAGCCTCAGCAACGGCGAGGCGCTAAGCAACTCAGTGAGACCCTGTCTCTACATAAAACACAAAATAGGGCTGGGGATGTGGCTCAGTAACCCCTGAGTTCAATTCCTGGTACCCAAAAAAAAAAAAAAAAAGCTTTTAGAGTTGGTTGGGAGACATAATTAGGGAAGAAATGCAGGGAAAGTCTAAGTCATTAAGTCTGTCCAAGCAGCCAGGTGCAGTGGCGCACACCTGTAATCCCAGCAGCTTGGGAGGCTGAGGCAGGAGAATTGGAAGTGCAAAGCCAGCCTCAGCAACAGCGAGGCGCTAAGCAACTCAGTGAGACCCTGTCTCTACATAGAAATATAAAAACGGGCTGGGGATGTGGCTCAGTGGTTAAGCACCCCTGGGTTCAATCCCCAGCGTCAAGAAGAAGAAAAAAATCTGTCCAAGCAAAGTCCTCATGTTATTTTCAGATACTTGACACATGATGGTGGGAATCAGCTACTGTCTTGCAGTCGGCTCCCTGCAGCACCTGCCTAGAGCTCAGATAAGGAGCCCAGCCATGATTCCTGGCCTGCAAACCCATTTGCATGATCTGTTTAATAAGCAGATTTGCATGGTCAAAATGGTTTGCAAAGGGCTTGAACGCCGCTTGGGTTCTTAAGAAAGCCGTGCTGTTCCTGGCCATCTTGTCTGCCCTGTTGGTCGGTTCTGCAAACCTTGGTTTTGTTTTGTTTTCCAAATCATAAGCAGATGTGTGCTTAGACTGCAGGCCCCAGCTCGCACACGGGCTTGTTTCTTCTCTGCCAGGCTTGTTCTGTTAGCGATGGGAAGGGGCACCCAGCCCGCTGGACACCTTCCCCAGGGCACTCCCGGGGCTGCCTCTAATCACTGGCTACTCTTAGCAGCCAGGTTGGGGCAGGGGAGGCCCTGGGAAAGGAAGGGAGGGGCGGTAAAGCGAAGAGCCTCTGCTCCAGTCTGCATGGGATCCTAATTAGAGTAAGTCATACTCCATGTGTGTATAATATGTCAAAATACACTCTACTGCTCTGTGTAGCTAAAAACAACAGCAACAAAAAATACTCTCCTGTCACCAAGCAGTCAGAGTGACAGAGGAGGGCCAGCCTGCCAAGAACAGTGGCTGACGCGAGGCTCAGTAAATGCTCCCTATCTTTCCTTCAAGCTCTTTGGAATTCCCAAATCCACCTGGGCCACCCTCTTGTGGTCCAGAAAGGGGCACGGGAGCTGGGGCTGCTCACAGGGTGCCCCAGCTCTGACCCCTGGAGAGCTGTGTGCTGCCTGGGGTGGGGAGGGGTCACTTCCAAATGCCCAGGAAGCAGAGGGGCCAGGAAGGCTACGAACCTCCCAGTGCAGGGCGGACCCAGGCAGAGGGAAGGGTTAAGGGAAGGGAGGAAGAGCCCTCTGCTCTGGTTGCAGGGAGAAGAGTCATTTAGGGTCCCTGGGCGCTGCCTCAGTCCTGCAGCAGCTGAGGGGCCGATGCCAAGGGAAGACCGAAGGGCGTTGTGGACTGGGGCAGGCAGCAGGCATACTCAGTGCTCCTGGCCACAGACACCACTGTCTCATGTCCCTCTTTTCTCAGCAATGAAATAACTGACGTACTTCAGGCAAGTGATCAGACCTGAGCTTCAGTTTCCTCCTTTGTAAAATGGGGCTCTTAGGAGACTCCAGTGAGATAATGCGTATTGACACAGGTCCTGTCCCACGACAGGCACTCAAGCAACAGGAGATAAAGGTAAAAACAAACAGCACGTAACCGTAACCAGAAGCCCCTGCCCCACCTTGATGTGGAGGATGAGTCTTGGGGGCAGGGTCCTCAGAGCAAGTCCTGCTTTCAAAAATACCAGCTCCCCAAGCTGTGGGACTCATTTCCAGGTAAAAGGGGGAAAAGTTGGCCTTTCTGGGTGGCGGATGGCAACTGCTCCTCTCTGCAAAGGGGAGCCCCTCCCCTAAGGTGAGGAGGCCGGATCCCAGAGCTTTCTCTCTGCTCAGGGCGGCTCTTCTTAGTTCCCTTTCTCAGGAGCAAGGCTCTGGTGCCAGCCCCCTTCCTCTCTGTTCTCTCCTACCCCTGCCGTCCCTTCCCCTCTCATTTTCCACAGTACAGGCCTCTCCCCCCAACTTCAGCCAATCTGTTCTCTGCCATCAGTCATCTTAATTCACTTTTCTTATCTGGGGATCTCCCCTTCACACCAGGCTTTGTGGGAACACTGAGGTGAACAGGCCGTGGTCTCTACTGTCCATGAGCTCATAGTCCTGGGCAGAGTGGGGTAGAAATACATGTCAACATTCACTTATTTATTTAGCAACATTTATTGAGAACCTACTATGTGAACCCCAAGGCCTTATAATAAATGCCCGCCCATTTGAATTTCCATCCTCCCTCCTGCAGGGGTGGGTGTAAGGGAAGGGTGGGGTGTGGCTGGGAAGGCTGGAGTCACCATAGCCCTGGCAGCAGGGCCTGAGAACTGCACCTATGTTCAAGTCCTAATCTGACAGGGGGATGGCAGGCACAGACAAATATGGCAAAGACTAGCTCAAAAGCTAGTGGCAGCAAACAATTTGGTGGCCTCTCAAAATCTTAAATATAGAACTGCCATATGACCCAGCAATTCCACCCCTAGGTATATGTGTAAAAGAATTGAACTCAGGGATTTAAATAGACATAGGCCCAACAATGCTTGTAACGGCATTATTCACCATAGCCCAATGTCCACCATGGATGAATGGATAAACGAAACGTGGGGCAAACATACAGGGGGATATTATTCAGCTACCAAACAAATGAAATTTTGATGCATGCAATAATGCAGATGGATCTTGCAAACATTATGCTAAATGAAATAAGCCAGACACAGAAGATAAATACTGCCTGATTCCACTGATATGAAGTATCCAGAGTTGGCAAATTCATAGAGATGGAAAATAGGATAGAGATCACCAGGGGCTGGAGGGAAGTTATTTAAGGGTACAAACTTTTTTTTGTTTTGAGGATGATGAAAAATTTGGGGTCTAGGTAGAGGTCAGGGTGACAGCATTGTGATTGCATTAAATGCACTGAATTGCACACTTGGGATAAATGTTATGTATATTTTACAATTTCAGAGAAGCAGGTGGCATGAGGACATTGCTCCCCCTGGGAGCATCTCCAGAAGTAGGTCCTCTGCAGTCACCAGACAGCACTGTTTGGAAAAAGGTCATGGAACCTGCAAAGGAAAGCCATGGGGGAGGCAGTGGCAAACTGTGGTAGGGAAACCTCTGGAATCTGCTGGGGACTGGTGGAGAAGGTTCACCACCAAAGTGTTGGGGGAAGCCTCAGATTCCTGGGCGACTTCCTCTCTAGGAGGGAGAGATGCGTACCTGCCTCAGTGTGTTGCTGGGGGGATTAGGGGAAGTGAAACCTATACGGTGCTTAAAACCCTATGGCAACCGCTCAAGAGATACTGCTAGTATGTGGCTGCTGCTGTTTGCAAGAGAGAAACAAGGGAAGGGCAGGGGGAGGGACAGGGCGCCCGCAATTCCTCCAAAAAGTGCTGTACAAAATGAAAGCACACGAAGGCCCAGAACTCCCATCTCCCGGTGGAGGGTGGACACTGGCCGGCAGGATGTCCTCACTGAATTACTGTTTCCTGCAGGACCTCAGGCAAAGGTCCCAGTGCCTGATGGTGCCAATTCCAGTGAGGAGCAAGGAGAGACAAGGATGCCTTCCCTAGGGTCGACCTTGATCCTAGACCATCGAGTCTTACCAGTAGGTTGAGTTTCCCAGGGGAAAATCCAGTGTCCTGCCAGCAAGCTGAAGTCACTGTCCTTTTAAGACGAAACCAGGAACCAGCTGTTGTGGAGATTAACTGTGAGTCTAGATGGGCTGTTGAGGCCCCACAGTAAGTAACAAGTTCTGATTCTAGCTTACAAAACCTCAGTGGTGGTTCTGGTCCTGGCTGGCTTGGTTGAGTGTGTGGCCTTTGGGAAGAGAAAGGCTAAAGGACCGGGGCCTTCTCAGCACAGGAATGGCAGGGTGGCACAGTGCCCACCATGCCACCATGAAGATGGTGCAGATGGTGTCACTGGCCCTGCTCCCGAGTGTCAGGATGAGATAGCTTGTAGAACAAGGACTGAGGCCCTCCTGGCTGGAAAGCTTCATGGAAACCATGGTTCCAACCCCCTTAACTTAAAGCCAGGGTACTGAGGTCTGGAGGGGCAGATTCACACGGTGGCCAGGTGTTCAAGGGAGTTGCTAGAAATCAGGAGTCAGGATTGGACCAAAGACAGAGTCCATATGATTGGTCTCTGTGGCTGGATCAGGGGTGAAGTGTGACAGGATGTCAGTCCTTGGCTACTCTCCAGGGTCCTTTCTGGGACTGAAGCCTATGTTTCTGTGCAGCTAACCCTAACCCAACCAGCCATGCGAATCCTGCCTGTGACCTTGATCTCAGCCGCACCAGACTCCACCTCTCAATGCCTACTGACCCAAGGAGTACTGTGGCCAGCTGGGCCATGGAAGGACCTCATCAGGCAGTGCAGGACAGAGAGGAGGAGCCCACTAGCAGGCTAGTGATGGATCTTGCCCCTCTGGGGTCAGAACCTGCTAGGCCAAGTGGACACCAGTTCTGCCCAGAGAAGGAGGTGCCCCTATGGATCTGACTCTGGTCGGTGACAAGTTCCATGGAGAAAAAGTGAGGAGCCATGAAAAGAAGCCAACTCCTTCCATGAGATGTTCTCATTTCTACTGTGACAGGGAAGAAGGGTGGGCAGCCCCACCAGCCATGTGGTGTGCACCCCTCCTGGGACTCCTTCACAGGAGGAAAGTGAGCAGAGACCACTGGACCCAACACAGCCTGGTAGTCTGGTGCTTCTTCTGCCCAACCACCCTGGAGACAGGTGCAGACACACAGAACCCCGGAGCACCTCCAGGGCTGGAGGTTATAAAGAGGCCAGTGTCTCAGGGTCAGAACTTTCCAAATGCAAACCCGCTGCCTTAGGAGGTAATGAGCTCTCTCCAAGAGGGTTCAAGCAGGGGATGGAGGATCCTTTGGTGGGGTTCATTCATCTACCCATTCATTATCCATCCAATATTTTTCATTGGTCAAATTTATGCCAATCAATTATGCTAGGCTAATTGATTCCACCACACATAAGACAGAAATGGTGCCGTGAGGGAAAATGCTGGGGTTTATCCCAAGAGCCACAAGGAACCAATCAAGAGTTTTAAGCAAGGCAAGGACGTGGTCAATGTGTGCCACAGCTGTTTTCCCCAGGCCCAGGCCCTGAGTCAGGAATTCCAGGGCAAGTAGTTTCTGCAGGAGACTATTCTAGAAAATGCCGGTAGAGGGGCAGGGAAGCTGGACAGGTGTGGGCAGGGGCCAGGAATGTACCTGTGGTCCAGCAAGTCACCACTTGGGCAACTGGAGCATGCTCCTGCCGGAGGGCTCTGGGAGCCAGGGTGGAATCTGTCCTGGAGTTAGTTCCCGGATGGGGAAGGGGCTGGGCGTTGCTATGCCAACTCTCATCAGTAGTCAGTTGAAAGTTTGGGTGGCTGAACGGGACATGCAGGCTATCCTAGTGTGGCCAGCCTGGGGCAGGCAGAACAGGCCCCAGCGGGGGTCACCAGGCAGCAATGAGGTTGGAGTAGGCCCTGAGGGGATACAGGCAGGTGTGGGCATCCCTGGGTGGGATGGAGGGTGGGGGCAGAGAGGAGCCTGGAGATCAGTGAGCAGGCTCCAGGCAGATGAATCCAAGCAAGAGATATTGGTGACCTGGGCTGGAAAAGCCATGGTTATGAGGATGAGGGGACATGTTAGGATGTTGAAGAGCTTGGTGACGTGTGGGGGAGTGAAGAACACTATAGACAGGTTAGAGTAATAGGAAAGCAAGAGAAGCCCCCACCCCCTGAGCTGCAGGAGCTCCTCTCCTCCCCAGATCCCCCCAACCCCTCCTCTGTCCACTCTCCAGGGGCATGGGCTGGCTGTCCTGGTTGTCAGCTGCTTGTCAGACACTGACCCAGCCCCCAGAGACCATGAAGGCATGTGTGAGGGAGATGAAGGTACTGTACAACCATTTAAAAAGCAAACACCAGAGCCGGGCGCGGTGGCTCACGCCTGTAATCCCAGCACTTAGGGAGGCTGAGACAGGAGAATCGCGAGTTCAAAGCCAGCCTCAGCAACCGCGAGGCATTAAGCAACTCAGTGAGACCCTGTCTCTACATAAAACACAAAAATAGGGCTGGGGATGTGGCTCAGTGGCCGAGTACCCCTGAGTTCAATCCTCGGTACCAAAAAAAAAATTAAAAATAAATAAAAATAAAAAGCAAACACCAGGCTGTTGTCATGCCAGCCCCAGGCTGAGAAGACACCCCTTGACCCGTGTGTGCATGCACGTATGAGATTGAAAACATGAAAGTAAAGAAACTCAGCCCGAGCTCCCTCCCAGGACGTCACCCAGTATCTTCCTGCATGTCCTCATCCTTTCCCCCATCAGACATGAGGCTCAAGGGCACATGCTCTGCATGGTGTACTGGTCACCGGGGGCCTAGGACCTGGCTCATAGGAGGATCTCAGTGGCCATCTGTTGAATGATGGGACCTGGCAATGGTCCCCTCTCATCTGTGCTCATGCCCTGGGCGGGGGGAGTGCTTGGGGACAGTTAAGTGGGAGTTCTTAGGAAATGGGGAGGAGGCAGGAGGATGGGTGTAAAGGGGATGGGAGTGTTGAAGCAGCAAGAGATTTAGTTGCAGGCAATCAAAGTCAAGTTTAAATGAAATAAGTAGAGAAATAATCAATTGCCAAGAATAGTGGCTGAGTACTGAGAGTCACCAGCGTGCCTGCACAGCCCGAGCCTCCAGGAACCATGTAACCAGATCCTGCCTCAGGGCTGCTCTGGTGGGGACCCTGCTGTGGAACCCTGGGCGGTGCTCCTTGTTCCTATGACCCAGAAAGCTCTGGGTGTTCTCCCCAGCAGCCCTATAGCCCCTGCCCCAGGGACTCCCTCCTCCCGCACCGCCAGCTCCAGATTGCAGGTAGAATGATGTGAGCCCAGGCTGCGTGGCCTTGAGCAGTACCATTTCCGCACATTTCCCTGACTTAGACTCTCAGCTGAGGCCTCTTCCTGAGGGCTTTCTCTGGCTGCTGGACTCTGTTCCACTTGCCCCTTCGGTGCCCCTTTGGTGGACCGGTTCATTTTGTGGAAATGAACGCCGCTCTGCAGAATCCCTTCACTAATGACTGCCGGGAAGTGGCCTATCAATACCCCAGCTCCCTCCACCCTCGTGGGATACTCTGAGGTATGCGTTCTCCATCAGCTCCTGGAACTCTCCAGTGTGACCCAGGTCCGTGTGCCCACCATGCTGAATTCTGGGATGGTGCACCTTTAATTAGCCACCCTCCCTTCCCTGGCTCACTTCCGCTGTCCCTCACTGGTGTCTCTGCCCAGATTCCCTTGGTCTCAGCACCTGCTTCTGAGGACATCCCACACCTGCAGCAGATGCCCCAGACTGGTGGCCCAGCCCTGTGTCATTTCCCACTTACAACGGAGCTTGGAGTGCAGGGAAGCGAGACTTGGGCCTTTCAGCTTCTGCGGGAGGTGGGCCCTGCTCTCTACGGGACTCATAAGGTGGGGTATCACTCAGGGTCCCCACAGGCAGCCAGGAGCAGATTCCAATGACAGTAGTTCGCAGAGGGTTTAGTTACAAAGATGGCGGTGACGGGACGGGGGACGGCGGGAGCAGAAGGGGTATATGTGCAGCCACGCAGGATTTGCAGCAGCAGAGCTTCCGTCACCCCTAGTGTGGAAGGATGAGCTGAGGGGAAGTTCCTGGAACCAGGAAAAAGACCTTGTGGCCCCCAGATTGCAGCAGGAGGCCCAAGGCTGCCTGCAGGGGACACAGAGAGAGTAGAGACCCTCACCCCTCACCCCTGCTTCCTGCCCAGGGGTGGGGCTCAGACGGGCCGGCCGCCCTCTGGGTCACAGCAGGGTGGGGACCCACATCCGAGTTAACTTCGGCTTGTCCTGTGTTTGCCACACAGGTTTATTTCCACAAAGTGAAATTGACTGGAGGCCGAATGGAAGGTGTCTGAGTTTTCAAACAAACCAGGACCTCAGGAGTGAAGAAGCAGTCCTGCATCCTAGAGGGATGGAGCTGGAAATGTCCTGCTGGGTCTTGAGCTGGGGCTGAGGGCTCCATCATAGCTCCAGCTGTGCCCTCCAGGACAGCTCCAGGAGGCTCCTTGGCCTCCTCGGTCTCTTTCCCTAACAGCCTCCTTCCCCCGCCCTATCGTCCTTTCCGAAGCTGTGCTTGGAGCAGAGCACCCAGGACTCGAAGGCACCGGGTTCTTTCTGCTGCTGACTTCCGCTTTGACCACTGGCCAATCCCTTCTTGCTTCCGGGTGGCATGTTCCTAACTGAGACTGAAGGGCTAGCCAGTTCACCTTTCAGGACCCCTTCCACAGCACTGCAAAGGCTCCTACCCCGAGAGCAGTCCTGAGAGGGAGTAAAAGGAAGATTGCCCTTGTGGAGACCCTGAGGCCCAGGGGGCCAGGGCTGGCTGAGCAGGCCCCACCCCTACCTGCCGCTCTGCCTCCCCCAAGGTGGGGTCCACACCTCTGCTTATTTCAGTCACAGCCTGAGTGACACTTTGAGGCCCCTCCTGTGCTCTTGTTTGTGTGTGTGGCTTTGAAATGGAAACGTGAGAGAACAGTGGTTTCCATCAGGCTTCTAGGCCTTGCTCCTCCCTCCTGCCCCACCTGAGGATTTAGGGTTACTACTTGGCTTTTGAACCTATGGGTCCTCCACAAACCTCAGAGGGTAATTTGTTGAGAGTTTCAAATAGAGTGGGGAGCTGGGGCAGCTCCTGAGTCCCTTCCACCCTGTTCAGCCACGTCCCACCATGGCTACAGACCTGCCCTGAATCTTGTCCCCAACTCTGTGGGCCTGTGTGCCAAGGCCTGTGTCCCAGGCACCTGGAAAAAAGACCACTTCATTTGACATCAGAACTTGAGACTCGGGTTTACTGCATACCACGTCCTAGAAGCCCTCAGAGACCACCTTATTGGAATTACTGCATTTCCCCCCTGAGTTGTGAGATGTTCAGCCTGAACCAATGGGCTCTGTTGGAAGCACAGTTTTCCAAACAGACATCCCTGGATTAGTGATGGCCTGCAAATATGGTCCCTTTGACTTGTACCGTATTTACCCACAGAGGTTTTTTTTTTTTTTTTTTTTTTTTTTTAAGTGAAATTAATTGCCACAGTTAGGAATTAAATTGGAGTTTATGATTACTTTAAAAAATGAGACAACCTGGAAGCTCTGGGTTCACATTTCTACCTGGGAAGGTTTGGCTGGAGTAGAGCTGCAGCATATCCCTGCCCCCACCCCTGCCAATAAATAAGACACACACTTGCCAATTCACTATAGTCCTCACGGTCCCTATTGTCTTCCAGCTGGCCATTTATCATCAAGTTTATGTTGTGTTTTCTCAAGTCAGAGGGTTACAAGGAAAGTAAAATATTTTAAGTCTCTACATTTCCAGCAAAAGCAGAAAAGCAGTTTACATTACCTGCCTGCCCATTTAGGTTGGGTTGCTGACGTAGAAGTTTGTCTCTAGAGGTGCTTTGGTCCCTATTGTCTTTTCTGCCACGACACCACCATCACAGTCACCATAATGCATATCATATTTATTGGCCTCTATCAAGTCATGTGTACGGTGAGATGGGTCGTGACAGTCCTTAATTTATCTTAGAGACAAAGCAAAGGGGACAAAAAGCAAAGAGAGCAACTGGACAGGAGTCAGTTCTACTACAATGAAGACTTTGCCACACCAGAAAGGGCTGTAAGAAGCCAGGTGTGGTGGCGCATGCTTGTAATCCCAGTGATTTGGGAGGCTGAGGCAGGAGGATCACAAGTTTGAGGCCAGCCTCAGCAAATTAGTAAAACCCTGAGCAAGTTTACAGACACGATCTCAAAATAAAAAAAAAGGACTGGGGATGCAGCTCAGTGGTAAAGCACCCCTGAGTTCAATCACCAGCACCAAAAAATAAAAAAATAAGTGGCTGCAAGGAGGGTCTTGAAAAACAAGCTCTAAGCAGCCTAATGGGATAGTCTCCTGGCCTTTTCCCGGCCCCTGCTGGAGCTGCAGTCTGTAGCAGTGACTGCCAGGCTTGGAATGTTGGAGGGTGGGGGCAGTTAGGACAGGGGCCTCAGGGTTGGCTTGTAAACTCAGCCACCTCAATGATAAAACCTGGACCTCAGTTTTCCACCAGTTAATGGGAACGTGGGGGCGGGACTCAGCTCCCAGTGAGAACGCCTTCAGCCGGAGCTTCCGGGATTCTCTCAAAACACCCTGTTCTCACCACACGGCCCCGCTCCGGTTCCCAGGAGGCTCCCCCAAAAGCCCCTGGGGGGCATAGTCCAGGCAGGTTCCCCCAGCCAGGTGGGGCAAGCACCTGGCCTGGTAGAGGAATTGCAGGTGACCGTGGCTCATGTTGCATCTCTCCTCGTGGGAGCCAGACTTTGGAGACAGGTCACAGGAGCCGAGGAGGTCATCATCCCAGCCGTTGTCTGCATCCCAAACCTGCACCCTCAGGGGCCCCCCAGTGGTCAGAAGCACATCCCCGAAGTCCAGCCGCGTCATCCATCTGGGGTTGTTACTGTTCCACACAGTGCTGGTCCTCAGCTCCTGGCCCCCAAAGAAGACCTTCACGTAGGCGTCCGTAGCGCTACTCCAGTCTCCCCACAGATTCCGTGCTTGGAGGACGGTCACCTCCAGCCGGGCCAGGCCCCTCTGGCGTGGACAGCAGTCCTGGTTGGTGACTGCTGAGCCATGGCACACGCACTGGCACGGGTCCTGGGGGCTCTTCCGTTGGCCAGGCGGGCAGGGCCGGCTGCAGTCCCTCCAGCGCGCCTTGCCCATCAGGTACTTGCTCACGGCCTGCCTCAGCGCCTCCCGCCGCGGGTCCTGGCTCTCCACCAGGAAGTGCAGGGGCTCCAGGCTGTAGTCAACCAGGCCAGGGCTGTTGGGCAGCGAAGCCACCCAGGCGGAGTACTGCTCGGGCCCAGCCTGGTTCCCGAACAGCAGGTCACGCACGGAGGCATGACGGCCACCCACCACTTGGGAGTAGCGCTCGCGGTAGGCCTGGTGGAAGGAGGTGGTCATTTTGTGTCGCCGCTTCTTGTCCTCGCAGGCCTTGAATTCGGATGAGGAGTCCGCATGGCCACCGATGCTCACCTGGGCCTCCACAGCCAGGCAGTCCCCCACCTCGTCGGCCGTGAGGCCTTCCAAGGCCAGCTCACAGGTGCGCAGGGCTGTGAGGGCCAAGACGCGGCCACCCAGCTCCACAGACCGGATGAAGTGGGTGCCGTAGTTGGAGATGAGCCTGAGGTAGTCGGGCTCGGTGGAGGTGTTGAAGTGGGGGGGCAGGTCCCCAAGTGCCCTCTTGAAGTCGGGGTGCAGCGGGGGATTGTGCACCACGTGGAAACTGTGGGGAGAGAGAAACATCAGGTGAGCCCCGCGGCGGGTAGTGTCTCCCCCACTCAAAAACTCCTTCAAGATTGCCCGAGTTCACGTGCGAGTGGGAACAGCCAGGACTTGAAGCTCGTGCACTTGGCCCCGATGCCAACACTCTGGGGCACCGGGCTGTCAGCAGAGCCTGTTCTATCGCTCCTTGGTGATGAGCTACTTGACACAGGTATCTCCTCAAAAAATGAAGTATTTTATTTTCTGGTTATAACAGTAGTGATACCAGCCGGGCGCGGTGGCTCACGCTTGTAATCCCAGCACTTAGGGAGGCTGAGACAGGAGGATTGCGAGTTCAAGGCCAGCCTCAGCAATGGCGAGGCACTAAGCAACTCAGTGAGACCCTGTCTCTACATAAAACACAAAATAGGGCTGGGGATGTGGCTCAGTGGTTGAGTGCCCCTGAGTTCAGTCCCTGGTGCCAAAAAAAAAAATAAAATAAAATAAAATAAAAGTAGTGATACCACACTGATGGTATCCATCTGGCCTTGGAACCTTCATTCATCTGTTCCTCTCCATCAGGCTCATGTGCCTGGGCTCCCAACTGCTCTGGCCATGCAGGCAGGAGGTGCCCTGTCTTACTATGGGGGACACATGGCCTCCCAGCCTGGGAAATCAGAGCAGTGACTCAGGTTGGCCATTGCTTGGTGTGGGACTTGCGTCTCGGGCTCCCTGCTCCATGGGGACTGAAGTATTGATGGCTATTGCTCATAGTAGGGTCCCCCTCACATGCGAGGCAGGAATGAATATTGGTTAAATGGATGAATGAGGCCCAGAGAGGAGAAGTGAGATGCTCAAGATCACATAGCAGTGAGGAGAGAGGACCTAGCCAGGTCTCTGTTCTCTGTCCCTACCCAGGTGGGCTCTCACTGCACCTCCCTGGCGCCATGTTAGGGCTCTTAGGCATAGTCTCGCTCACTTCCCTCTGCATGAGCTCTCACTGGGACCTCCCAGATTTGGGCCCTCCTGGATGGGAAGAAGCCAAAGGGCTGTCACCGGAAGCCTGGGAACCGGGACTCTGGTTTCCTCCTGGTAGGAGCAGCTTCTGAGTCCCCATCAGGTGATTCCAGAGCTCCTAGGTGAGACAGAGTTTCCCACTCCTTGTCCATATCACCTGCACCCATCCCTAGCCCTCACCTGTACAGGCGACACTCCACTGTGTCCGTGTTGAAGCTGTACTGGTCCTGGTGGGTCTTCTGGGCTGCGAAGTCTGCGGCCTTGGAGTGTGAGCCGGCCACAGACATGTGCACGTTGCTACTGGGCTTGGGAGTCACGTCTAGCCCCACTCGCCAGTCATTGCTGATGCTGGCGGCTGCCTCCCGGGCCACCTCCTCGGTGGAGCTGACTTTGGCCTTGGTTACATGGCGCCTGCAGCCAGAGCCCTGCCCACGCCAGTGGGTGAGTGCCAGGGGCAGGCGCTGCAGGGCACCCTTCTGCAGGGCGTTTTTACAGAGGGTGCAGGTGCCATCCGACCGCAGGAACCTGTGTGTGTCCACGGGGAAGGAGCCAGAGCGGCGGAGGCTGGTCACGTCCACACCTTCCCCAGCCAGCCATGCACCAGGCACAGTGTCATGGTTTTGCTTGCACTCTGATCGTGCAGCTGTGTAGCATGGGGCTGGGGCAGGGCGGGGTATCAACAGGAACAAAATGCCCCGGAAGAGCAGCTGGGCGCCCATGGAGCTGTGGAAACAGGAGATTTTGAACTCTGGGACACTGGGCAGAGGGAGGGTGGGTGGCTGAGTTCTGTGCCTTATTGGAAGGGCAGGGCCTGGGATTCTCCTCAATGATTGAATGCCGGAGCTGTGTCAGTTCTACAGCCTGGTATAGATAGGTCCAGAGAGGGTGTCTACCCACTCCTGCATCCAGCAGGAGCCCCTTGCTAGGACTTTACTAGGCCTCCCTAATGGGAATCTGGATTGACGTCTTTGTCCCCAGGATATAACTGCTGCTGGTGAGCATGGGGCTCTGGTCTCAGAAGAGGGAACAGTAGCTGTATTCTGTAGAAGATTCATTTTGGGCTCTGGAACAGCTGGCCCTTTTCCCACCTGATTCTTATACTGTGTCTCCAGCTCTCATCCCTGTCTCTCCACCAAGTCCTTAAGAAAACTGGGGAAGAAAGGAGGTCACGCATGCCCTTGCTTTCCCCATTTTCCCATCAGGATGTCCCTCCGAGCCTCACTGGAGAGGTGTGATGCGCCATGCAGGGTCTGGACTGGCCGGGGGGAGGGGGCGGGGTGAATGGGAGCTGCCGTGTGCTCACACCTTTGGCTCTGGTGTGGGAGGGGCTGTTAGGTTTGCTATTCACACCCCTCCTGGTGCTCGGCTGTCCCCTCTGGCGTTCCCTACCAAGCTCCTGGGCTTCTGGCAGCAATAGGGACCTACCTGTTGCTTACATTGGCTGGAAGATTCTCCTTCCTTCTGAGGTGGCTTGGGGCCTGCTTATGATCTGGAATCTCCTTTCTTTTTTTTTTTTGGTACTGGAGATTGAACCCAGGTGCACCTAACCACTGAGCCACATCCCCAGCCCATTTGTATATTTTATTTAGAGACAGGGTCTCACTGAGTTGCTTAGGGCCTTGCTAAGTTACTGAAGCTGGCTTTGTTTTTTTTTTTTTCCTTTTTTTTTTGGTACCGGGGATTGAACTCAGAGGCACTTGACCACTGAGCCACCTCCCCAACCCTATTTTGTGTTTTATGTAGAGACAGGGTCTCACTGAGTTGCTTAGTGCTTTGCCATTGCTGAGGCTGGCTTTGAACTTGCAATTCTCCTATCTCAGCCTCCCAAAGTGCTGGGATTACAGATGTGTGCCACCATGCCCACTTGCAGCTGGCTTTGAACTCGCAATCCTCCTGCCTCAGCCTCCAGAGCTGCTGCGATTAGACATGCACCGCAGCACCTGGTTGGAATCTCTTCTCTATCCCCATGCAAACTGAGCTCCTCAGTGGCCTTTCCCATCTGGTGCCTTCAGGGACAGCAGGTTCTAAGAAAAGGGGAGTCATACAGAATAGGAATGTCCCTTGCATGGAGCCTTCCATGCCTAACCCAAAGGAGTGACTTGAAGATGGAATTCTAGGACCATGCAGGGCTCAGAGGGTAGAGAGAGGCAGGGGAATGTTCCCAAGGCCCTCCAGTCATCCTGCACAGGAGGCCGGTGGGGCTTCCATCATAACCTTAACCTGGAGAACTCGGTCTCCACCCTGGCACTTGTCCTGTTTTTCAGTTTTTTCAGAACCTTTAGTTGTCAGTGCTTGAGGGGAACTTGGAGACCGCTTCATAATGAGGACACTGAGGTCAGAGTGGACCCAGGCTGTCAAGGGAGGCAGTGAGGGGAGGCCCGGGTCCTCCAAGGCCCAGATCTCTTATCTTATGGGTCAGAGCACTTCCTGCTCCATCAGACTCTTCCCTGAGAGCGGCAGCCCACTCCCTCCTGCCCAGGGTCCCCACCACCCTCACCTTAGTCCTACCTGGAGTCCTGTGAGGAGCTGCTGCACGACCACCTTGTTCCCCGACAGAGGCTCCTGAAATAGTGGTGTCAGGCCCCCAGGCAGTCCCACCCCAGCCACGTCACATCACTTCAGCTTCCTGTCCCACCTCCAGACTGTGGCCACAGGCCCCCCAGCACCCACCCCATCACCACCTCCTCATCCGGCCCTGCTGACAGCCCGCAGGAAGTAAGCTGAGAGTCCAGAGGCTCATCTGCCACAAGAAGCCTGGGGCATGGGACCCGAGGGCAACCCGGGACAACACCACAGGGCTTTGTGCTTGAACTCTGGTGGGGCGAGCAGGCCAACTGAGCCATTGCCTGCTTCCGATCTGCGCATGTCACATGTGCTGAGGGCCACCTGGCCTTGGGCCAGCTTGACCGGGCACTAGTGGTGTGGCCAAGTTAGGTACTCTGCCCTCCCTGTACCCCAGTGTCCTCATCCTCATTATCCCCAAAATGGGGATAATGATAACGTAGACCCCAGAGGTGGCTGTGAAGTAGCAGCGAGTCAATTCATGTAAAGTGCTTAGAACTGTGCCCAGCCCTCAGTAAGTGGCTGTCCCCTCCTCCTGGAGCAGTGAGGAAAAAAGACATTCAAAGCTGGTGTCCACTTCCTGCCCACACCTACCTGCCAGCCCTGTCCTGGGCCCAAGCAGGTGCTGAGCAGGTGGTTGGAGGCTGGCTCTCCTTCACTCTGCCCTGCCTGAGGTCGGGGTGGGGGAGGTTTCCATGGGGCAAATGACTCACAGGTCACCTTTTAGGGGCAAAATCACAGTGGTTCTGAGGTGAGGACAAATGAGTGTGTGTGTATGTGGGGGGTCTGTTCTCACTACTTCCAATTGTGTATGTGACGGGAAAAAAATAGCCGCAAGCCTCAGACCACATGTGACACCATGGGTCACATCTCAGGGCTCATCCCTTGAGTGTCTGTCCCCCCTGCATCTCTGCTCTTACGGGAACAGGGGCTCATGCTGTCTTCTGGAAACCTGGCCCCATCCTCTCCCCTTTTTCTCTCGGAAATTGCAGCTTCCTGACCTCTTCTAGCTCCGGCCTGTGGCCTGACTTGGACGCCAGGGCTGTGAGGAGTTCTGTTCCCAGTCATCTGAGGAGAGCCATATTAAGGGACATGAAACCCCTGCAAAAGATCTGTAGGAAAAGAAAGCAAGGTTCTAAATAGGCTCTAGTCCCAGCTTTACCGAAAACTTGCTGTGGGGCTCTTGGCAAGGGATCTTAAGCCCTTTCTGAGCTTAAGTTTCCTTACCTATCACATCAAAGGGAGGCTTTGGGATCTCTAGGAATCCTTCCAACTCATGACGAGATGGGCATTTAGTAGGTTTCCAGTGGATAGTGTCCAGAAGACGGTGTGGATGCTGCCCATTAAGGAGCCGCATTGACATCAAGGTTTACAAGTGTTTGGCTTCTGATCATGACCGTCATGTCCAGTTGAACCTCGTGCTTGCAAAGTGCATTAAGCACAGTTAGTCGCAGAGACACAAGTTTCAACAAAAGCACACTTTGTCAATTGCCAGACACCATCCATATGATCCTTTAAAACAACACTATTGAGATGTAATTCACAAACCATGCATTCATCCATTTAAAGTACCAGACCCAATGGGTTTTAGCCTGTTCACAGAGTTGTTCACCCATCGCCACAATTAATTTTAGAACATTTTCATCACTCCTGAAAAGATCTCCTGTTCCTGTTGGCAGTTAGTTCTTATTTCCCCCCAATACATCTATGGGTTTTCCTAGTTTGGACATTTTACATAAATGGAATCATACAATATGTGACCTTTCCTGTCTGGTTATTTCATTTAACAGAATATTCAAGCTTCATCTGTGTGGTAGCATATGTCAGTACTTTATTCCTTTTCACAGCTGGGTGATTGTTCCAAAAGACCACATTTTGTTCATTCACACATCAGTTGATGGGCTTTGGGTTTTTTCCACTTTTTGACCATTATGAATAATGAATCATGCTGCCTTGAACATTTGCATTCAAGTTTTTGTGTGATCATATGTTTTCTTTCTTTCAGTATTGGGAATTGAATTCAGGGGCACTTAACCACGGAGCCACATCCCCACCCTTTTAAATATTTTATTTAGAGACAGGGTTTTGCTAAGTTGCTTAGGGCCTCACTAAGTTGCTGAGGCTGGCTTGGAACTCAAGATCCTCCCGCCTCAGGTACCCAAGCTGCTGGGTTTATATAAAACATACAATTTTTTTTTTTTATACAATATCTTTATTTTATTTATTTATTTTTATGTGGGGCTGAGGATCAAACCCAGTGTCTCACGCATGCGAGGCAAGTGCTCTACCACTGAGCCACAATCCCAGGCCCCTGAACATACATTTTTCATTACTCTTGAGTTTATACCTAGAATGGAATTGCTGGGTCATGTGAAAACCCTAGGTTTTTACTTTTTTAGAAACTATTTTCCATGCATTCTTAACAGCAGTGTGTGAGGGGTACAATTTCTCCACATCCTTTCCCACCTCTGTCATCTTTATTACAGCCATCTGAGTAGGGACGAAGTGCTATCTCCTCGTGGTTTTGATTTGGATTTTCCTAATGGTTAATGGCACATGGTTTTTCATGTGCTTATGAGCCATTTGTTTATCTTCTTTGGAGAAATGTCTACTCAAGTCCTTTGTGCATTTTTTAACTGAGTTGACTTTTTTGTTGTTGAGCTCTCATAGTTGTTTTTATGTTTTGGATTCTAGAACCTTATCAGATATATGACTTGCAAATATTTTCTTCTGTTCTGAGTTGTGTTCTCATTTTTTAGATGGTGTCCTTTTGAAGCAAAAAAATATTTAATTTTGATGAAGTCCAAAATGTATCCATTTTCTCTTTTTGCTTGTAGTTCTAATGTCATGTCTAAGAAGGTTTGGTCTAACCCACGGTTATGAAGATTTACCCTGGTGTTTTCTTCTAACAGTTTTATAGTTTTAGATCTGTGGTCCATTTGGAGTTCATTTTTGTGTATGGAAAAGCATCCAATTTCATTCTTTTCCATGTGGTTTTCCAAATTGTTCTGATACTTTTAAGGTTGTGATTTTTGTGTGTGTGCATATTGCTAGGGATGAAACCCAGGGCCTAGATCACGCTAGGCAAGTGCTCTAATACTGAGCCACATCACCAGCCCTCAAAATTTCTATTCTTTAAAAAAATTTTTTTTAGTTGTAGATGGACATGATACCTTTACTTCATTTATTTATTTTAATGTGGTGCTAAGGATTGAACCCAGTGCCTAACATGTGCTAGGCAAGCGCCCTACCACTGAGCTATAAACCCAGCCCCAGCATATCTGTTCTTGATAGAAAAGCTCCATAGATATTGGCTGTGCCTTGAAACCTTCCAAAATTCATATTAAAATTTAACCCTTGGGCTGGGGATATAGCTCAGCTGGTAGAGTGCTTGCCTCACATGCACAAGGTCCTGGGTTCAATCCCCAGCACCCCCCCAAAAAAACAACCCCCAAAACCCCAAACTTAATCCTCAATGCAATAGTAATCAGTGGGAGCCATTAGGAGATAAATCTGAAATAAAAGGGGCTTGAGGGAATCTGTTAGTTGCTTTTTGTCCTTCTGTCCTCTGCCATGTGAGAACATGGCCACAAGGTGACATCTGTGGAGCAGAGAGTGACCCTCCCTGGGTGGTGAACGTGCTGGTGCTTTGGTCTTGGGCCTCCCAGCCTCCAGAACTGTGAGAAATAAACTTCTGTTGTTTATAAATTACCTACTTACCATGCTTTAAATGTTGTTCTCCCAAATTCATGTGCTGGGGAACAAACATTCCAACCATAGCAATTCATTTAATCCTCAAAGTCATATGTCACTGGTACTTGAAGGTGGGGCCTTTGAGAAGTAATTAGAATTAGATAAAGTCCTCCTAGTTGGCCTCCATGATGACATTAGTGGCTTTATAAGTTAATGTTCTCGCTGTCTTGCCATGTGACCCCCTCTGCCATGTTACGCTGCAGCAAAAAAGGCCCTTGTTAGATGCTGAGTGGATGCCAGCACTGTGCACTTGGACTTCCCAGCCTCCATGGCGGTGAGATAAACAAACCTCTGTTCAATCTAAATTACCTGGTCTCAAGTATTTGGTTATAGCAATAGAAAATGGTCTAAAACACCAGTCTGAGGTATTTTGTTACAACAGCAAAAACAGAGTAAGACAATACAGGAAATGCTTGAGGGAGATGCTGATTTGGGGTGCATCTCTTTATATGGACTATGCTTACAGCATGAACTGCACCTGTGAACTGTCACCAAGGGGTGCTGTAGCAAACAGTGTTTAGATGGCAACTAATGCACACATCCTAAAGATCGAAAATGTGGTTACAGATGCTGTTTTCCTCACCCCATGATGACTCTTTGGTCCCTTTTCTTTACAGGTTTGTGAAGCTTAGAGGTTCTTCTTCCCCCTCCTGGGTGTTACCCACATTCTGCTCATTTCCTCGTCTAGTCTCATAAGATGAGTTATACCCGTATACCCTCTTGTTCCACTCCATGGACGGTTTTATAGAAGGTGGCATTCGGCTTTGTAGTTGGGTAGATTTTGAGTCCATGTCTTCCTAGTTATAATCTTATTAAGGTTCTCTCTATATTTGTGGTTATTAGTTTTGGCAAGTTACAGTTTTCTAAAAATTTTTCTGGTCTGACTGAAGTTTCACACTTAGGGTTTAAAGTTGTTTATGATGGTTTTTCTCTGTCTTGAAGAAACTGAATCAGTAGTGATGCTGCTCCCTCCTTTTTTTGTACCAGGGATTGAACCGAAGGGTGCTTAACCACTGAGCCACATCCCCAGCCCTTTTTAATTTTTTTTTTTAATTTTGAGATAGCGTCTTGCTGAGTTGCTGAGGGCCTTGCTAAGTCGCTGAGCCTGAAACATGATCTCCTGCCTCAACCTCCCAAGCTGCTGGGATTACAGGTGTGCACCACCATGCCTGGAATGATGTTCCTTTCTTTGTTCACAGATTTTTTAAATGTTTCTTTTTGTTTCTAGAATAATCTTGCCAAAGATTTTTCATATATTGTATCAGTTTTATCAAAGAGCCTATTCTTGCCTTCATTGATCCTTTCTATTGTAGCATTATTTTCCATTTGATTAATTTCTTTCTTTTTATTTTTTTCATTTTCCTGGTATTCTTTTGGAACTTCTATTATCCTAGGGATTGAAGCCAGGGACTGGCACATGTTTGGTAGGCACTCTACATTGGAGCTACATTCCCATTCCTTTTTATTTTTTATTTTGAGACAGGAACTCACCAGGTTGCTTAGGCTGGCCTTGAACCTGTGATCCTCCTGCCTTAGCCTCCCCAGTGGCTGCCAAATATATGGAATTTTAAGCACTACCTCTTGGTGTGGATTTCTAACAGTTAACACTAGTCAGAGCAAGTGGTTTCCTCTGACTTGCCTTCTTTGATGTTTGTAGAAATTTTCTCTACAATCTACTGAATGTTCAGGGTTGTTTTTATATGCTCTTTGAGAGTAGTATATATTTGCTAATTTTTAGATGGAGCATTCTATGTTTAAATCTAAATTCTCTTAATATGTTAAGTCCCCAGAGGGTCAAGTTCAATCCTCCATGATGAAGGGAGATCATTTGGTTTCTCCTACAACTTTAGTTCTGTCAATTTTTGCTTTATGTATTATGAGGCTACTTTACTAAGCAAGTTTAGTGTTGTTTTGTCTTCCTGGTGAGTTGAACTTTTTATCATTATGAGTAGCCCTTTTTATTTCAAATAATGCTTTTTGCTAAAATTTCTATTTTGTCTGATGTTAATAACACAACCCCAACTTTTTTTTTTTACTATTATTTTTTATTGTGATAAAGTATAGCTGAGTATGGTGGCAGAGGCCTCTAATTCCAGCAACTCAGGAGGCTGTGGCTGGAGGATCGCAAGTTGAACCAGCCTCAGCAACTTAGTGGGACCCTATCTCAAAATAGAAAATGAAAAGGGCTGGTAAAACCCTCCTGGGTTGTTAGCAGTGCCATAAATGAATAAAGTATATATAACATAAACTTTGCCACCTTAACCATTTTTAAGTGTACCAACTTTCTTTTGATTAGTCCTCACCATGGAGATATTTCTCTTGTCAGACTCTCTGTGTTCTTCAGTTTGAGCTGGGTCTCTGTTAAACTTAGGAGGATTTTGTTTTGTCATCTAGCTGGAGTAACCATCTGTTGAACTGTGCATTGAGTCCCTCTATCATTATTGTGCCTATTGTTCTCTCAGAATTTGTTTCTATCATAATATTTTACGTTTTTTCATTTTTTTCTTTTTCTGTGTCCTCCTTCCTTTCCTGCCTTCTATTCATTGAACTTTTTAAAAATTTTTTAAAAATATTTTTTGGTACAGAAATTGAACCCAGGGGTGCTTAACCACTGAGCCACATCCCCAGCACCCCTTCCCCCTTTAAAAAAACATATTTTATTTAGAGATAGGGTCTCACTGAGCTGCTTAGGACCTCACTAAGTTGCTGAGGCTGGCTTTGAACTCGTGATCCTCCTGCCTCAGCTTCCCCAGCTGTTGGGATTACAGGCATGCACCATGGTGCCAGGCTCTATTGAACATTTTAAAAATTAAAAATTACAGTCCTTTCTCTCTACTAGTTTAGATCTTATACCCTCTATTTTGGATTCCTTGGTGGTTACCTATAAAGATATTAACATATATTCTGAACAAAATCTAAAGTGTGTACCACTGGTCTCTTGCCTAAGGATATGAAGACCCCAGAGTATTGTTAACCAAATTTGCCATTTCTCATTCTGAGGGTTATTTTCCTTCTATATTATTTTTCCTCCACTAAATCAATTATTCATATTATTACTAGATACAGTTAAAGCTTGTTTATATTTACCCACGTTTGCCAATGTCTTTGCTCAAATTGTCCTCCTTTCTCTTAAAGCACATAAAGACGAGCATCTATGGGAGCTTCTGTTCTCAGTTCCTGTTTGTCTAAAATACTTGCATTTCATCCTTTTTCTTTCCTTTTTTTTTTTTTTTTTTACTTGGAATTGAACCCAAAGGCACTTTACTTCTGAGCTACGTCTCCTGTCAATTTTTCAATTTTTTTTTTTTTTTAATTTTGAGACAGGATCTCACTAAGTTGCTGAAATTGGCCTTGAACTTGGGATCCTCCTGCCTCAGCCTCCCCAGTCTCTGGGATTACAGGTGTCAGTGGCACGCCCGGCTTCACCCTTGTTCCTGCATCATGATCTTGGCTGGCTGTACACTTTGAAGTTGTTCCTGGCTCACGCTTCTCAGCACCTTGATATTGTTATACCCCTGTGGCTGTGGTTTATCACTCTTTCATGGAGAATTTTTTTTTAAAGAGTTGGTGAGGGTAGTGCTGCTTTTAAGCTCTCTTCAGTTTTGGTCTTCTGAAATTAAACTACAAAGTTTGTATCTAGTGATGCATTTCTTTAAATTTATCCTGTCTGGGATTTGTGGTGCTTCCTGAATCAGAGGAATCAACATTCTGGAAAAATACCTTGGCCTTTATCCCTTCCTGTGTTCTGTCTGCTGCGTTCTGTGTATGTTTGCCTCTGTGAATATCAAGTAGAAACACACGAGGCCTTCCACTCTCTCCTTTGGGTCTGTTGTACTCTTTTTTTATTTTTTGTCTTTCACTAATGTCACTATTTTTCTCCAGTTCTTTGTTCCAAGCCACTCCTCCTTCCTTTCAAATGTATCTAATTTGTTATTAATTTATCGGTTGAAATCTAAAATCAGGAAATTCATTTACAAAGATTGCAAAACTCAAAACAATCCAAAACTTCCCTGGTGAATGGTGTCCCTCCGCCCCTCCCTGCACCTGCCTCTCCAGCTGACTTCCACAGGGACCACTGTTTTTCTTTCTCTCTCTTTAATTTCTTTGGTGTCCTCACAGAGAATTTTCACATAGATATAAGGATAAATAGTAACTAGTATGAATAACTTTTATTTTATCCCTTTCTCATATAAAAGGAAGCATGTTATATATTTTTGCTCTATGCTTTGATTTTGTTTTTAAATGATGAAGTCTGGAGATCTCTCCTAATTAACATAAACTTTCCTCGTTCTCTTAATTTTTAAAAAGTTGATTGTATGGATGAATCATTTTATTATCCCAGCCTACTGTTGAGGATTATTGCAATTGTTTCTAGTCTTTTGCGCTTACAATGTTGCAGAATGACCTTGGAGATACCTTATTTTGGATACATGTGGGTATCTTTGTAGAATAAGTTCCCAGGAATTGAACTATTGGGTCAGAATCCTCCACGTTTTCAATTGTGTATATAAATTTGCTGTAAGTGGCCTTCATAGGGCTGACACTAGTTTTCACTCCAATCACAAATGTATGAGTGTTTTCTCTCAGTCTTACCTATAGAGTTGTGGTCAAACTTCCAGATTTTGGTTTAGTTCATTTTTACTTTCAATGAATATTGCGTGTGTGTGTGTGTGTGTGTGTGTGTGTGAGAAAGAAAGAGACAGAGACACTGGGGAATTAAATTCGAAACTTTTACCATTATGTTATATCCCCAACTCTTTACTTTTTATTTTGAGACAGGATCTCACCAGTTACCCAGGCTGGCCTCAAATTTGCTATCCTCCTGCCTCAGCCTCCCAAGTCACTGGGATTACCAGTGTATGCTACCACACCTGGCACAATGAATAATTTTTATTTGCAAACTGTCTTTATCTTTTTCCAAATTTCATGATTATGTTTTATATGTATATATAGTTTTTAAATTTAAAATCATTCAAGCATACTTGTTTTAGATTTTACACCTAGTCAGGCCAACATATGGATTCTTTGGTGCAGCTGATTCTTTACCTTGTTATTTTGGCTGACTCTTCCCAACCAAGCCATGGCTCCTTGAATGTTTTGCTCCTAATTTTAGATTGTGAGCTTATTCTTGGTTGCCGTTCATCAGTGGGAATCCTGTAAAAGCTAGGCTGAGAGTGTTCCTCTGAAGCAAGTTTGCATTTGCCATCGTGAGGCACCTCCCAGCCTTGTCAACATAGACCTGTTTATGCTCAAGTTTTGGCTTGGCACGTTGTGACCCATGCAAGTGGTGTAAATTCCAACCTCAGAAGAGTGGGAAGGTGCACCTGTGGATATGATGTTTAAGGAGAGACTGCTTCCCCTCAAATTCGAGAGAAACAAACAAGTTTCTTTCTTGACTCCCTTTTCCAGTAAATAGGTCCTTTTTATAGTTTACCCCTTGGTTGACAATATTAGCCCTCTGAGTGTCTATTTAGGTTTTACATGGAATGATCTCGGCTTCTATTGCCTACTCTCCCACCCACAAAGACTTATTTATTGCCTGGTACTCATTGTTATGCCAGCCTGAAGGGACCCAGTGACCTACGTTTGTTCTAGTTTTTTTTTTTTTTTTTTTTTGGTACCAGACATTAAACCCAGGGGTGCTTAACTACTGAGATATGTCCCCGGCCCTTTTTGTATTTTATTTAGAGATAGGGTATTGCTAATTTTCTTAGGGCCTCAGCTACATTGCTGAGGCTGGCTTTGAACTCTAGATCCCCCTGCCTCATCCTCCCAAGCCACTGGGATTACAGTTGTGTGCCATTGCACCTGGCAACTTTAGATTTTTTTTGGTACTGGGGGTTGAACTCGGGGGTACTCGACCACTGAGCCACATCCCCAGCCCTATTTTGTGTTTTATGTAGAAACAGGGTCTCACTGAGTTGCTTAGCACCTCACCGTTTCTGAGGCTGGCTTTGAACTCGGGATTCTCCTAATTCAGCCTCCCAAAGTGCTGGGATTACAGGCATGTGCGACTGTGCCCGGCTTTAGTTTATTTTTAATTAGTGAAATTAATGAGGATGACTTACTGTAGGAATCTCTGAGAATGCTGCTGGTACTCAGTAAGTGGAAAGACACCAGGCTGCCCCTTCCTCCTGCCCTTTCTGTATTCCCCTTTCAAATGTCAGAGCAGCCGATCTCTTCTTTCTCCACCTCGTTGTTCATTCGGTTTCAGCAGGTGGCCTTCTTCTTACTCATTTGCTGCCTGGTTCTTTCACAGCCTCTTAAAAATGGAAGCCTAGGGCTGGAGGTAGAGCTCAGTGGTGCAGCGCTTGCCCATCTGGCATGGGAACCGGGATTCAATCCCTAGCACCACAATAAGTAAGTAAGTAAGTAAATACTTTAAGAAATGGCAGCCTAGCCAGGTACAGTGGTACACACCTATAATCCTAGTGACTTGGGAGGCTGAGGTGGGAAGATCACAAGTTTGAGGCCAGCCTCAGCAACTTAGCAAGACCCTAGGCAACTTAGACTCTGCTCAAAATAAAAAATAGGATGGGTTGGGGAGGTGGGTTGGTTTAGCACCCTTGAGTTCAATCTCCAGTACCACACACGTGCACACACACACACTCACACACACTCACATACACACACAGGCAGCCTCAGCCTTCCCAGTTGGCTCCTAGGCTCGCTCTCTTGATTTCGTATAGCACAGAATTTACAGTTTATGAAGAGCTTTTCATACATTATTATTATTATTGTTGTTATTATTATTATTATTATTTTGGTACTGGGGATTGAACTCAGGGGCACTTGACCACTGAGCCACACCCCCAGCCCTATTTTGTGTTTTATGTAGAGACAGGGTCTCACTGAGTTGCTTGGTGCCTCGCTGTTGCTGAGGCTGGCTTTGAACTCGCCATTCTCCTGTCTCAGCCTCCCTAAGTGCTGGGATTACAAGCGTGAGCCACCACGCCTGGCTCATACATTATTTGACCTCCGCTTCACAGTGTTGTGACACAGGCAGAATGTTGTCATCTCTAATTTGTTTTGTTTTGTGGTTCTGGGGATTGAACGCAGGAGCCTCACACATGTTAGGCCAGTGCTCTATCACTGAGCTACACCCCCCTAGTTATTTTTTTAAAATACTTTTTAGTTGTAGACAGACACAATACTTTTATTTTATTTATTTGTTTATTGATTTTAATGTGGTGCTGAGGATGGAACCCAGTGCTTCACACATGCGAGGCAAGTGCTTTACCCCTGAGGTACAGCCTCAGCCCCACTCCCAGTTATTTTTAATTTTTATTTTGAGACAGGATCTCTCTAAGTTGCTGAGTTTGGTCTTGAACTTGACATTCCTGCCTCAGCCTCCAAAGCAGCTGGGATTACAGGTGTGTGCAACTGTGCCTGGCTTCTAATTTTCTTTTTTTAATGAAATAACTGAGACCCAGCAAGAACATCACACAGCCAACAAGTAGCAGAGCAGTGACCAAACGCAGATTTCTGGCTCGAGGCCAGCGCTCCCTCAGAAGGCCAGCACGCAGAACCATCTAGTAAATCTCTTTTCAAGGGAAATTTCAATGCCTGGAAAAACTGGATTTCTAACTCATCGCTCAGCTCTCAAGCCTCTCATGTTTTTGCTAAGGAACAGAAGATCTGTGACTTCTCTGTGAGAGTGCTACCTCAGATTATAGAGTTTAAAAATTTTGTGAATGTTCTGAGGTCTGCCTGTCACTTGGTCAGGCCGTCCAGCTGTACTTGGCCATGTCTGGGGGTTTTCCTGGTAGATTATTAGTGGCCAAGCACTTGTGAAAACATAAATGTCTATTTGAGTTTGAACTTGAATGGAAAGAAATTAAAAAAAAGAAAAAAAAAAAGAAGTTCTGAGTAAGAGTCTGACTAATGACTCCTTGGAAGAAATTGGGCAGTGTCTGAGATTTTCCCATATGCTTTTCAGCTGGAAAAGTTTCCCCTGAAGCCTCACAGCTTTATGCGTTTGATCAGCATGGTGTAATGTGCACACTGATTTGCCCTGTGGCTCACTGAGGGAGCTTAATGAACACCTACTATACCCAACTCCTGATGACGGTGGGGCGGGTCACAGAGACACACAGGACAGGGTTCCCTCCTTACAGGGTGTTAGCACCAGGAGTGAGCCAGCCTGCCTGATGAAAATCCCTGTTCTGCCACTTTCCACTAACAGTCAACCTTGGGTAAGTATCTGACCTCTTTAAGCTTCAGTGTTCTCATCTGTAAAGTGAGACCAATAATCATACCCACCCAACAGTGCCTGTGACACAGAGTGTTGATGTGGAGATCAATGAGGCAATGTGTATAAAGGGCTTGGCACAGAAGATAAGATCTAAATATAAGTTGAGTCACTGGCATAAGATCATACGAGGTTGGGATGCATGGCTTACAGATAAGGAGCTGCTGTGGTCCAGAGAGGGCAGGGGTTGTTTTGAGCTGGGTTAACCCACTGATGTCACCAGAATAAGATGCTCCTGAAGGATTGGCAGGTGGTGGAGAATGAGAGGGTTTTTTGTTTTGTTTTGTTGGGGTGCCAGGGATTGAACTCAGGGGCACTCGACCACTGAGCCACACCCCCAGCCCTATTTTGTGTTTTATGTAGAGACAGGGTCTCACTGAGTTGCTTAGCGCCTCACCATTGTTGAGGCTGGCTTTGAACTTGCGATCCTCCTGCCTCAGCCTCCCGAGCTGCTGGGATTACAGGTGTGTGCCACCGCGCCCGGCTGTGCAGAGGTTTCCAGAGAGAAGTGCAAAGGTGGGGAGGCTGGAAAGAGTGGAGCACAATACGGACGTGATGCACACCTGGGGCCCCGGCTCCCTGGGAGGCTGAGGGAGGAGGATCACTTGAGCCCATGAATTCAAGACCACTCTGGGCAACATAGCAAAACTGGGTCTCAAAAACTAAAACCCAAACCCAACGAATAAACCAACAACAACAACAAAAAAGAAAAAAACCAAGAATACAGCATGTGTCTGTGAGCAACAGTAGTATGGATATGCAAATGGGTGGAAATTGATGATTAAAATTATTGAGTGTCCCTCGTTGAATATTCACTCTTTTCTAGGCACCTGGTGAAGTAATTTAAATTATGCAAATTAATTGACATATTCTGAAAACTAATTCATATAATCTGAATATGTAAACAATTTTCCATAATCTAAATTAATCCCTCCAACAACCCATGAAATCTCCTCATAAAATTTTTTTTGGGGGGGTGAGTACTGGAGATTGAACCCAGGGGGGCACTTTATCACTGAGCCACATCCTCAGCCCTTATTATTTTTTATTTTGAGACTAAGTTGCTAAGGCTAGCTTCCAATGTGCCATCCTCCTGCCTCAGCCTCCCACCCTCTGGGATTACAGGGGTGTGCTGCTGTGCCCAGCTCCTTGTAAAATCTTGAAACACCATTGGAATATCCCTTCTAGGGCAAAGCTCCACACTGAGGAGACCTGGCTGGGCATGGACCTCAACTGTGCAGGGCAGCAGGCAGCCAGGTAAAAGGAAAGGGCTGCATAAGTGGAGAGGGTCACAGAGCAGTCCCAGACGCATCCGAAGCCACTTTTAAAAAGGCTTTTTTCAGGCCCACAGAAGAGGGAGCTCTAGAGTCATGAATCTTGGCCAAGTAATCCTGTCAATGCTCCCTGCTGAGGAGTCAGGAAAACTTATCTCACTTAAGCACAAGCCACAGGTCATCAGGCCGTAGGGTTCTCTAGAAAGACCTGCCTACAAATGAAAATTCAATATTTCAAAATGAAGTAAAAATGTTTTAAAATGACAGAATCTATGCAACTAAATAAGTTGGGATTATAAAAATTAAGAGATGAGACAATTGGACAAAAGGAAGATTTGATAAATGTTCTTAAGGAACTTGGTAAAAATAAAAAGATTTTTCTTTCCTAAAAAGAAAACTCATTTCATAAGCAAAGGCAAACTAGAGTTGTTACCAATTCTCACCGCCCCCACAATGGTCCTCTTTTCCTCTTGGAATCGTGGACCAATAAATGAGACCGAGTTCTGATTGAACAGACAAAGAAGGTTTATTTTTAAAAAGAATAGAAGCAGTGAGGAGACGGGATCACAGATCTGCTGCTGCTTCTTCTTTTCTTTCTTTTTGGTACTGGGAATTGAACTCAGGGGCACTCGACCACTGAGCCACATCCCCAGCCCTATTTTGTTTTTTATGTAGAGACAGGTTCTCACTGAGTTGCTTAGCACCTCGCATTTACTGAGGCTGGCTTTGAACTCGGAATCCTCCTGCCTGGGCCTCCTGAGCCGCTGGGATTAGAGGGATGAGCCACCGTGCCCGACTCAGATCTGCTTCTTGACGGGTGCAGGCTGGGCAAGTCCTGGATGTAGAATGGAAGAACCGAGGGGAGGCACAGGCTAATAAAGGAGGGCGGGGAGGTTCATGTCTTTTCTAGGACTGGGCAGAGGTTTTCCTGGAACTGGGTGCTACTTCTTTTTGCTTCTTTTATGTTTCTTTCTGGCCATTATTGTGGCCTTTGCTGAGAGGCATGCCATTTAGCATGCAATGGAATTTTAATGCAGTCGGAGGCTGTCTCAGGTCCACTCAGCTGTGTCTAGCACACCTGGAGAGAAACTTCTGCCCTCAGAGATAAGCAAGATCCCAGCAGGGTAGAAGTGCAGCTAGGTTACACTGGGTGACAAATCCCCTCTTTCTTATTTTCACTCCTTATTCTTGAAGGGTGCTGAAGGGTGAAGGTCCATCTTCTGCCGCTTTTTCAAACTGACTTTGGGTGTTGCTAAGGGGGCCGTTAGAGGAGTGAGATTTCCTTAGCCACCCTTAAATAAGTCTGATGGCATCTGGCCACAGGCTGAGCTGTTCCTAACACTGAGGAACTATTATTAGGGATTTGATGACCTCCAGACTTTTATTCACAAATGACACCAGACAGTTGAAGACCAATGAACCAAAGAGCCAGTAGAGCAGCCCACCTGCCAGGAGACCCAAGGCAGAAACCAGGTAGTGTTGGGCAAGACCCCTTCCACCACGGCTCCAACATCCTGAGCAGGGGCAGCTGGACACCAAGCTTGGAGCCAGGTCACCCTCTTTTTAGAGTTTATGGTTTCTTTCTATGATCCCACCGGTGTTCAATAAAAACAGACTATGAGCTGGGCACGGTGGCGCACGCCTGTAATCCCAGCACTTAGGGAGGCTGAGACAGGAGAATTGAGAGTTCAAAGCCAGCCTCAGCAAGGGCGAGGCGCTAAGCAACTCAGTGAGACCCTGTCTCTACATAAAACACAAAATAGGGCTGGGGATGTGGCTCAGTGGTCGAGTGCCCCTGAGTTCAATCCCCAGTACCCCAAAAAAAACCCTCCAAAAAACAGACTATGTCGGGCGTCCATCAGTGTTTCTGGGCAATATTACCTAAAAAGAAGCCAGACGTTTACTTCTAGAATAAGAAGTGCCCTCATAAACTACAGGGCAGAGCATAGAAAGGAATCCCACCCAACAAGAAGCAAAGGAAGAATCTGGAAAGGGGAAGGGAGATGGACCCCAGGGACTTTGCTAACTTTAATATACTTCTACATTCTGCCTGTTGAGATGTGGTGACATATAAGTCCCTTAGCAGATGGGTCATATCCCTCCTATGCTAATTAACAAGCAATGGGGAGTCCCTGGTCACTCAGAAGGACATGGGTAAGAGAGCACTTTTAAAGACAAAAATGAGAAGGATGATATTAGGTATTCTGAACAACTTTTGTTATTTAAAAAAAAATTAATTTGTTGTTTTTTTTAAAAAAATTGTTGTTATTTTAAAACAATTTAATTTGTTGCTAAGCAACTCAGTGAGACCCTGTCTCTATATAAAACACCCATGACAATAGAGTGTATTCTGACATATCAGACATACAGGGAGTCTAACTTCCCATTCTTGTGGTTGAACATGGTGTGGAGTTTCACTGGTTGTGTGTTCATATATGAACATAGGAAAGGCATGTCTGATTCATTCTCCTGTCTTTCCCTTCCCCATCTCCCTCCCTTCCCTTCACTCCCCCTGGTCTAATCCAGTGAACCTATACTTCCCCTCCCCCACCCCCTGATTGTGTGTTAGCATCCACATATCAGAGAGAACATTCAGCCTTTGGTTTTTGGGGATTGGCTTATTTCACTTAGCATGATGGTCTCCAGCTGAACAATACTGTCTGGCCACAATGATTAACAACAGAAGTGGCCTCAGTCTGAGGTTTGGGTGGACAGTGGCCAGGCAGAGACCCTTTTAGAAGTACTTTGTACATAGTTATGGTGGCCTTTGTGCGAATGTTACAGTGTGTCACAGGCTGGCTCCACTGGAGGGGAGTTGTTCTAGGTGCCCAGAGTTAAAACTAGCCCATTGGGTAGAAAAGAGGCTGTCTTGAGCATAGGGTAAGAAGCAACTGTCAAGTGAGAACTGTCCTAGTGCAAGGGACACACAGAAGATACATTCATGGGGGCCGGGGTGGTGGCTCCGTGGTAGAGCACTTACCTCACATGCGTGAGGCACTGGGTTCCATCCTCAGCACCACATAAAAAAATAAATAAATAAAGGTATTGTGTCCATCTACAACTAAAAAAAATATTAAAAAAAGATGCATACATGAAGTTTTGTAAAAATACAGATGTCCAAAGAACAAACAAAAAGAAAAAAAAGAAAGAAAGAAAAAAAAGAAGACAACAAATAAAAATTTTAAAAAAGAATCAGCCGGGTGCAGTGGCGCATGCCTGCAATCCCAGCACTTAGGGAGGCTGAGACAGGAGAATCACGAGTTCAAAGCCAGCCTCAGCAATGGCGAGGCGCTAAGCAACTCAGTGAGACCCTGTCTCTACATAAAACACAAAATAGGGCTGGGGATGTGGCTCAGTGGTCGAGTGCCCCTGAGTTACATCCCCAGTACCAAAAAAAAAAGAATAAAGAAATAAAGGTGTCTAAACTGTACTCTGGACCTGCCACATCGTTTTACTTGATAACTTCGGGATATTCTTAGCATATGCTTTGCCTGTTGTTGGGATGTTATATGTCCTCTGTCTCAGGATTATGTTATATATTAAGATGGTTTCCTCTGCAAAAAGCATGTTCATCCAGCTTTATAAATAAGATGTAACCCTTCATTGGCTTCCTTGAAAAAAAGGCTGAATCATGGCCCTTAAAGAAATTTTACTATCCATTTTTTGAATGGCTTTATCATCTTGATTTTCATGCCACATATAAAACCAAAGCAGCTTGTGAGCTGCACTGCTCTTGTCATTCTTCTGGGCTGCAAAGTTGGCTACCTTGAAGTGTGAGCTGTTCACAGCCACCTTCACCCGGGCTCTCGGCACAGGGACTCTGTCCAGCTCCACCTGCCAATCTTTGCAGGAGGTATTGATCATATTTGGGACTGCTTCCTCAGGATAGCCAGATTTGGCTCTGGCTGGAGGTAATGCAGCAGCTGTGGGTGTGACAGGGGGTCAGTTCCAGGGGCAGGTGCTGCACAGTATCCCACACAGGGCATTTTTACAAAGGATGCAGGTGTTTGGGGGCTTCAGGAACCCATGTGTGTCCACCAGCAAGGAGCTCAAGTGGCAGAGGCTGGTCACCTCTGCACCTTCCCCAGCCCTCCATGCACTGGGCCTGGCCCTGCAAACATACTGGCACCTGGAGCTGTTGGCTATGGGGCTGGGCCCAGGAGGGGCAGCACCAACAGGACACCTAGGAGGAGCAGGCCAGTGGCTAGGAGCTGCAGACAGGAGGCACAAGGAGTGTGAGATAGGTCTTCACAGCCTCCAGACTTCTTTCCTTGACATCTGGATTCAGCCACACCAGCCCCCTCTCCAGCACCTCCACTTCCTGTGGGGAATGTGTGGGAGCAGGTCTCCTTGACTATTGTGGAGATTGTGTGGGGGTCTCAGCAGCCAAGAATGGCTCATTCAGGACACTCAGGTCCTTTCTGGAAGGAACAGGCTCAATTTTGGAGATAGTGGGTTTCAGTCAGGCTGAAAATCAAGAACACCCAGGAGAGGGACTTTCAATGCTAAACTGGGAAACCAGGAACAAGTCGGTCACCCTGGGCATGCCTTCAGCTAACACTCATTCTGACCTGTGACCTCTAGGACAGAAGCTGTCTCGATCCTGTGGACCTCCCTGGCACTAGCCCCACTCTAGTCCCTCTGTTCTGAGATTCCGGGGGCTCTGTGATGTGAACTTCAGTTCTCGCTCTTTCTCTTTCTGTCCTGTGACCATGGACTGAGGCCTCTGTTTCCACATCTGTAAACAGAGGTATTAATATCCATCTGCTCAGCAAATCACAGGGGATCACTGTGGAAGGACCAAGTGAGGACTTTGGTGGGCCTCACTCTAGTGGGAGAAGCCTGGAACGTGGAGGTCAGCCTGTGGTCACCAAGGTCCTTAGCCACGGTGTTAGCCATGGGCTGTGCTGTTAGGCTTTCTGATGGAAGCATAGTGTTTGCTGTGAAATCCTGGTTGGCATCTCCTCTGTCACCTGCAGAGCTTGTACAGTTTACAAAGGGCTTTCATACTCATCCAAGATCTCACTTGCAAAATCTCAGTTTCTCATTTACTGAGCACAGAATCTGCTGATGCTCCCAGACATAGATGTCTGATCATTTTGTAATCCTCACTGACAGCAATAATACCAAAAGCAGTCAGAATAACAACGGATGTTTGCTGTGTTTTTGCCACGTCCAAGGCCCTCTGCTAAGCACTTTGCATATCTTTCACCCTCCCCAGTGTCTTATAAACCAGGTCTGTGATTTCTCTACTTTGTACTTGGGGCAACTGAGGCTTGGAGGCTTGAGAAACATTTCCTAAGTCACAGAGCTGTTAAGAGCTGGGAGCCAAACCGACCTCAGACCTTTATTGGCATTGCTTACTTTTCTAAAGCCCTTCTAGATCCTTCTTGGGACAGGTACAAACCTGGGGTAGTGTGTGCCATCTCCCTGCTAGGGTATCTGATGCCTGTGTGGGGGCTGCAAGTCAGCTGAGGTTGGAGAGAAGTTGGAAAAAAGAAAGTGGAGTTGGTCAATGGGGTACCCCTGGAGGGTGTGCGTACCCTGGACAGGATACTGAGTGGTATGGTTTGAATGTGAGGTATTCCACAAGAAGCTCATGTGATAGACAATGCAGGAAGGTTCAGAGGTGAAATGATTAGATTATTCAAACTGTAATTTAATCACTGGATTAATCCATTTGATGGAGTAATAATTGGAATGGATTACTGGGTTGTAACTGTAGGCAGGTAGGGGGTGGCTGGAGGAAGCCGGACATTGGAGGTGTGCCCTTGGGGATTATATTTTCTGTCTGGTTCCTCCCTCCCTCCCTCCCTCTCTCTCTCTCTCTGCTTTCGGGCTGCCTTGAGCTAAGCTGCTTTCCTCCACCACACCCTGCTGCCATGATGGTGTGCCTCACCTTAGGCCAGAGTAATGGAGCTGGCCGACCATGGGTTGAACCTCTGAGACTGAGCCAAAGTAAACTTCTCCTTCTCTAAGTTGTTTCTTGTTGGATATTTCAGTCACAGCGGCAAAAAGCTGACTAACACACTGGGGAACTTGGGTTGGAACATCAGAGCTCGATTCTTCCCACCGGGTGGACTTGGCCAGGTCACCACCACATTCTGCCTCCAGTTTTTCCACCATAAAAAACTGTTAGGATAATAGCAGAAGGTGCCAAGGAGTCCCCAGAGCTGATGGGTCCAAACTGAGCCCAGGTGTGTATAGGACAGCTGAAACCCAAAGCAGGGGACACTGTCCTTCCTGAATCTCCAACACTGACAATTTTCCACATGATTGATACACTTAGTTTGAGTCTTGCTTTTGGCTTTCTGGATCCTGGGAATGGCGCTACTCCCTGGGGGCTGCATGTCTGAGGCACCTCCCTGCCTGCCCAGGTGTTCACGCCTTGGCACATCGGGTCATTGAGTGTAGGGCCTCCAGGAAGGGACCATCTCCTCTGGGCAAGGTACTGTGTGGACCAATTTTGGAAACTCAGTGGAGGTCAATGGCTTCCAAGCAGAAGGACACTTCCTCTTGGCCTGCTGGGGTGCACTGTGGAATGCACAGAGCTCAGAGGCCCTGGTTTTGCAATCTTGTAACATGCAATCTGGAGGCCATTTTTAGTTTGATCCGGATTTGGGTCTTCACACTGTACTTTAATTCTCTGTGCACTCTGCTCTCTCCATGACCTTGTCCTCCTGCGGCTCTCTGCTGCACTCCACCCAGGGCCTCTGTGCAGCTCCACTGGCCCTAACTAGCCATCTGGTGACTGAGTCAGGGGCCCTGGGAGGAATTTCTGACCCGGTTCCCACCCTACCACCTCCCAGCCTCCAGTGCTGACTTGGCTAATTGATCTGGAGTCCTTGCCAAAAAACGCATCCCCAGGCCTGTGGAGCTGGAAACAAGGGGCGGCTGGAGGGCCTGGCTGCACTCAGCTGCTCGCAGTTATAAAAAGAGCAACAGCACTTATGGTGGGCAGGTGACGAGCAGCGGCTGCTGGAGATGTCACGTCCATCAGCTGTGGGGTGAGGCCATGCGTCTCAGCCCCAGTCGGTTCCCAAGGCCATCTCTGGGAGTGGCAGGGTAACCTTCCTCACCTTCCAGCCAGGCTGCGCAGGCTGCTTCTGCCTTGGGCACACGACTTAGTCAGCAGACCACTGTCTCTCCTGAGAGCTGGCTGAGGCCCAGTCCAGTTCCAGGCACCATGGCAGATTTTGCACTGGGAAGAACTGTTTCTGAGGCTCACAGTTTGGTGAGGAATGATGGACCAAGTGGAAGCCCAACCTGCAGGAGCATGGGGAGAGTGGATTTTGGAGCCTGAAGAGCTGGTCCCAAGTCCCAACTCTGCCACATGCTAGCTGTGTGACCCTGGGATGGTTGGCTTCTTGAGACCTCAGTTTGTCTTGTCTGGACAATGGGGACAGGACCTACTCCACAGAGCTTACATGAAAAAGATGGTAAAGGAATTTTAACCTGATGCTGAAGGAAGGAGAGGTTATCCGTGGCTGGGTCACACTTGGCACATCCAGTCCCCCTGGGTGCACCTGAGCAGGATGAGCCCAGCCTGCTAACAGCAGCCTGCGCCGCCTGCACGGAGCTCCACAAACATCTTTCTTACTGTGATAATGTTGGCAGCAGAGCTCCTCTCCCTGGAGACGCTTTTCCTGAAGCTTCCGTCCTCTAACCATGATGCTGTGGTCCTCTTGTCAGGCCACCAGAAGCCTCACCTGCAGGTTCCCACACTAGTGCAAATATAGATATTTTTTGTCCTAATCGAATCCCTATCCTCTTAGAGGAACCATTCAGCCCCCTGGAGAGGCTACTAGCCCAGTGAGGAGGGCTGGCGTGGGGCCACGCTTCAATACTGACCAAAGCAGCATATGTTAATTGAGCATCTAGTCTGTGCCAGGCCCTGATGAGACAAAAGGTGGGCAAGGAATAGTCCTGGCCCTCAAGAAAAATGTAAGAGAGGCAGCTGGGGGTGTAGGTCAGTGAAAGAGCACTTGCCTAGCATGTGAAAAGCCCCAGGTTTGAATCCCAGTGCTGCAAAATATAAAACAGTAATTTACAAAAATGGCTGGGCACAGTGGCACACGCTTGTAATCCCATTGGCTCAGGAGGCTGAGGCAGGAGGATGGAGAGTTCAAAGCCAGTCTTCGTAACTTAGCAAGGCCCTAAGCAACTCAGCGAGACCCTGTCTCTAAATAGAACAGAAAGGGCTGGGGATGTGGCTCAGTGGTTAAGTGCCTCTGGGTTCAATCCTGGTACCAAAAAAGGAAGAAGAAATTTACAAAAATGTATAAAAAAAAAAAAAAAAGAAAAAGAAAGAAATGTATAGGAGAGCCAGGTACAGTGATATGTGGCTATAGTCCTAGCTACTCAGGAAAACGGAGGCAAGAGTGTCACTTGAGTTCAGGAAATGATCAGCCTGGGTGACATAGTGAGACCCTGTCTCAAAAGCAGTTATTATTATTTTTTTAAATAAGAAATCCTTCATCAAGAGGCATATATCTTTCCAGACCCTAAGAGGACTCTCCTTGCACTGTAGTAGGCTAAAGAAACCATACAGAATCAATTTATGCCTTCATCCGTTGATTCATCAAATATTTACAAAGCTTTGCCAGTGATCCAGGCTCCATGTTAGTCAGCAAGTAGAAGTGGACAGAGCTCCTCAGTTGGCAGCTACTGTGCAGACAGATGATTCCAGCATGGGGAGCCCCACTCTAGATCTCTGTCCCAGGCACGGGAATAGGGCTGGAGAGGGTACTGAATAGTTTGCTGGTGGGAGATGAGGCTGTTTCCACATGTGGGAGGGTTTCACAAAGGAAGTGGATTTGAAGGAAGCCTCAGCGTACCAGGAGACTTGTGGAGAATGTTGTCCTGGCTGAAGAAACAGCCTGAGCAGGGGTATGGGGGTGGGGTGGGCGTGGCCACGACTGTTGGGACTGAGAGGCACTCGGAGGTGATCTCATCCACCCCTGGCTGGTTCAGATGTGGCTGCATGCAGAGGGCGGAAGGGACAGCGAGAGCTCCCCAGCTGGTTAGCAGCAGAGTTGGGGTGGAACTTCCTCCCAACTCCCAGCAGGACTTTTCTCTTGCTGTTCAAATGCCAGGCATCATACACGATGCCATCTTCACCATTTACGGCTCCCAAGTAGGTATGTGTTCGAGTCATCAGGATTTAGTTCCAGCTGTGCCAAAGGGGAGCAGAGCTGGAAGGACTGACATTGGCTGGGGTCTGGGCCGTGCTGTGCACAGTGCCAGACATAGTAGGTGTTCAATAAATATCTGTGGCCTCCCCCACAGCTGAATGGTGGGTAAAGGTGTCTCCCTCCTCTGCAGGACTCAGATGACAACCTTGGGCTACACACAGGTTGGGGCCAGGCTTCTGAAAGCTCTGAGCAAAGGGAAGGCAAGAATTCCCCAGGCATCTATGTTACTCAACTTGAAAGGAACAGGTCATCTTGGAAATGATCAAGTGGCACCTCCAACGGGTCTGCCCTGTGAGTGGGTATGGCAAGGGAAGGCTTCTCAGTTCTTCAGGGCTTTCTGTTTCACAGAAATGCCGATGGCATGTGCCTCGTCTGCTCTGGTTCCTACAGAGCAGGAACTGCTAGACTCATGTAGTGGTGGCTTTGCGTCCTTGCTTGGCAGGAGATGGACATTTCAATTCTGATTCTTCAGATTCAGGGAACTGAGGCTCAATGAGGGATCCTGGTCCAGGTTACGCTATTAGAGCAAAGTTGGCTTGTCCAAGGGGGAAGTCACCACCCCTGTGGTGTGGCTTCAGGGCCTCGATGTCATCGATGGTCTGCTTCCCGTTACTTTAACAACGTATCATATGGAGGTTCCAGGGAAACTGTGATGGAGGCGGCTTTTCAGACAGACCCTGGAGGCCATCAGGAAGTGACTGTGTGACTGCAGCTGCTGCCCGGATGGGAACTTTGGTCACTTCCACCCCTTTGACCACAGGCCTCTGGCACAACTGGACGATGACAGTGTGCCCAGAGGCTCAAGGTGCACATCAACGGCTTGATGTGCAGCACATTAGTGGAGTGCTGGCCTGGAAGGCAGGAGGCCCTGGTTCCATCTCCAGCACCACAATCAATCAATCAATCAATCAATCAATTAAATAAAAAGAAGTTCTTAGACTCTTACTGGGCAGAGAAGTGTAAGTAACTGGGCCTGTTGTTCTAGTTACTGAGGAAGCTGAGGAGCTGAGGCAGGAGGATCACTTGAGCCCTGGAGTTCAAGCCCTCTCTGGGCAACACAGTGAGACCTCATCTAAAAAAAAAAAAGTCACCAGACTTCTTTTGTATGGACATTTTCATTCTGTTTATACACTCTTTTCTTTGTCTACTTTTGGTCACTAGCCCCTGTTCTTTCTCAACATTCCTACAAAGGAATTTTTACTCTAATTGCCTATATAAATATAAGCTCCCACGCTCCCTGCTTTCTTTGGAGCACTGATCCAGAGCTTCCTGAACCTGTGTCTTTTTTTTTAAATAACAGGGATTGTACTCAGGAGCACTTAATCACTGAGCCACATCCCCAGCCCTTTAAAAAAATTTAAAAAAAAATTTGAAAAGGTTCTTACTGAATTGCTGAGGGCCTTACTAAATTGCTGAGGCTGGCTTTGAACTTGCGATCCTTCTGCCTCAGCCTCTTGAGGCTCTGGGATTACAGGCTTGTGCCACCTTGCCCAGTTGAACCTGTGCCTTCTGAATTGCAATTCCTAAGACCCCAAATAAAGTCCTGGTCACTTTTGCAGTTTCTGAATTTGGATTGATTGAGAAAGAAAATAGAATAATATTCACTATTTCTTTCAAAGCCAGGTCTTTATACAGGCTGTTTCCTCCGGATTCTTGAAATGTATACATATTTTTTTTTATTTTATTTTTTTTAAATGTTTTTATTTTATTGCTTTGTATGTGGTGCTGAGGATTGAACCCAAGGCCTCACGCATGCGAGGCAAGCACTCTACCACTGAGCCACAATTCCAGCCCTGAAATGTATACATATTAAAACATATATGTTTATATTATATTTTATATTAATATATACCATATTCATATATCTAATTGTATATGATATTAATAGGTTGCATTAATTTGTGATCATATATCCTTGAGTGAAAATATATCACTATAATATGTAATATTTTATCATATATAATATACAAATTTTATAGCAAAGCAAAATTATATATTTATCTAAAGTAGAATATGAGGAGGCATATTTAGTAGGTGCATATTTGGCAGGTTTCAGGAAGGTAGAAGAGACTGCTACAGGTGCCCCTCCTGCTGCCTTACCAGGCTCTCCTGAAGACTGCAGCTGGTGAACCCACCTGGCCTCAGTGGTGCCTCCGTGTGGGAGAGGACTTTGAGAGCAGGCTGAACATCTCTCTAGCTTTCTAAATCCTGGTGCTGTTCTGGCCCTGTTGTTAAGGCGTCTGGTCCTCTGTGGCCTCTGGTCTCTTCTTTGTTCCTTCACTAGCTCTGCGGTTCTCTCTGCCTGAGACATGGTTCCTCCTCTCCATGCCTAACTCCTGGCCATCTTTCAGGTCTTGGCTGGAATGGCAGGCATTTTCTCCGGAAGCATCTTCCTACTGCTCAAACCTGGGTTTGGCTTCTCCCAGGCCCCCACCCAGCACTGTGCCTACCCATCGCATGCCGACACCTTGCCCTCATATGCCCCTCACCAGATGGCGAGCCCTGACACATGGCTGGCCTGCCACGGTCATCTGGCACCCTTGGTGTACTGCGGAGCTCAGGGAGAGGGCACACACCCAAGTGTAGGTTGAATGTTGAATACAAGTCGCACCAGAGTGTCACGGGGCTGAGGGTCCTAACATTGGAAGGCAGCGGGGGAAGGCCCCAACATTTTGCTGGGTCGCCCCAGTTTTGGAGGATAGAAGCACCCGTGGTTTCTTCCCTGGTAACCATGGACCCTCTTTCCTCCTTCCTGACAGAAACCCGGTGTTGATTCTCTCCTTTAGAAGCAGCCATGTGCTTCTGCAGGCTCAGCCCTCATCAGGGAGAAGCTGATGTCGCAGTCCTAGATCTCCAGTGTCAGGAGGGGAAATGGCAGAACCAGAGCTCAGGAGAGACAGCTGGCCTTTCTGGCCTCCATCCTTACAAGGCCAAAGAGCCCTCCTCTCCCTGCACCCCTCGCCACGCAACGATGACACACACAGGGCACAAACAGCATTGTTTCTAACTGATCTCATGGTTCAGCTGGTCTCAGGGGTATCCGCTGTTCTGTGATGCATGACAAGTCACTGTGGTTAGCTTAACCCGTCCGGGTCTCCTGGATACAGTTATTAGACACTTGCCAAAAATGTGCAGAGGGAATGCTGGGGAGGAAAAGGAGGAGGAGGATGTGGAGGAAGGCCACAAGGCATGTTCTCTCTCTGTCCATCTGGACATTCCTGGAGCTCAGATAAGGGTCCAGCTCAGGCTTTGGAGGAGAGGATGGAAGATGAGCCTTTGATCAGAAGCAAGTCACGAACTGAGCTTATTCTCATACTAATTTGGCCCCAATTTTCAGGACTTTGCTTCCAACAGTGATTCTTAAACTTGAGCATGCATCAGAATCCCCTAGGGGGCTGGATACAGCACAGCTTGCTGCCCACCCCCCCTTCCCCAGGGTTTCTGTTTGAGTGGCTTTTTTTTTTTTTTTTTTTTAATTTTTAAAAAATTTTTGGTACTACTGAGCCACATCCCCCGCCCTTTTTTTTTTTTTTGTATTTTACTTAGAGACAGGGTTTTGCTGAGTTGCTTAGGGCCTTGCTAAGTTGCTGAGGCTGGCTTTGAACTTGTGATCCTCCTGCTTCAGCCTCTTGAGCTGCTGGGATTACAGGCTATGTGCCACCACACCTGGCTTAAAACAACAACAACAACAAACTTTTCTTTTTGAGACAAGGTTTCCTCTGTATTGCTCAGGCTAGTCTCAAACTCCTGGGCTCAAGTGATCCTCCTGCCTCAGCCTCCCCAGAGCTGGTACTAAAGGTGTGTACCAGGGGGCCTGACTGTAGTACTTCTGTGCAGGACTGTGGCTCTCAGACAGCAGAAGGTAGAGATTCACACTCTTCCTCTTTCCTCTGGGCTGAGCTCCAAACCAACGATGGGTGACCAAAGGGTCCATGGTGCTGGGCTGGAGGAACTAGTGTCATATATACTCTAAACTCACTGGAGTGGAACCAGGGGGCGTGGGCTGTTAGATGGCCTTGATGGATCTCACGGTGTGGCCTCAAGGTTATCCCTCTTTCCTCTTCCTCAGTCTTTCCCTCTGTAAAATGGGCAAGTGGCACTTTTCTGTATGTGTTGTCATACAGAAACATTATTAAAACATTATTAAAAATGAAAAAGAAAACAAAATGAGCTGGGTGAGGGTTGGGGGTGCGGAGCAGTGGCAAGCGCTGGCCTGGCAGACTTGAGGCCCTGGGTTCAATCCCCAGCACTGCTAATCAAATTAAATCGAATGGAACTCCTTTAAAATATGAGCTAGGTGAGCCGGAAGAGGGTGGAGGTGGGAGGGTCTCCGGGTGTCGGTGTGGATGGAAGCCTGTGAGTTGGAAGCTGACTTGGGTTTGAAAATGGCCTGCTGCTTAGCAGCTGTGAGCACTGGGGAAACTGCCCAGGGCTGGCAGCGCCTTGGCCTCCCCATCTGTAACCATCAAGGGAAATGCGTAAGGAGGCGTCTGGCCCACAAGTGTCGACTATGGTGGTTGTTTCTATTTTCAATATCTTTTCAAGGCTTACGGGAACAGGAGGTCAATTCTTCTCCCCCATCGCTGTCCCACTGTGGAGACTGGTGACCTTCAGGATGCTGATGGGCTCAGAACTTCCAAGCAGGTCTCGTCCTGCAGAGTGGCGCATGCCTGTAATCCTAGGGACTTGGGAAGCTGAGGCCAGGAGGATCACAAGTTTGAAGCCAGCCTCAACAACTGAGCAAGACCCTAAGTAACTCAGTGAGACCCTGTCTCTAAATAAGAAATAAAAAGTGCTGGAGATGTGGCTCAGTGGTGAAGCACCCCTGGGTTCAATTCCCAGTACCAAACCACCCCCCAAAGAAAACAACAAAACTTCCAAGCATGCCTCAAATTTCCCCTTGGAATGATAGTTCTGGGACATGCTTAATTCCCCAAACTTTCCATGAATTGTTCCTTCTCTGACTCTCATTTATTTGATTATTAATTTAACATTTATTGAGGGTCTATTATGTGCCCCAGCATAAGACAGGCCTAGGTACACAATGAGGAAAAAAAAAATTAAAAACTCTTAGACCTGCTCCCTGCTCCCAGTGGAACTCACAAGCTAGGGGGAAGCAGATATTAGTGTGCAAACACACAGAACAGATGAAACTCAAGTGCTGGGAAGAGGATGGAGATGATGGAACATTAAGGAGATTTGGCCAGCCTGGGAGGCCAGGAGAGGCTTTAGGAAGGAGGATGTCTGAAGGTAGCAGCAATTGACTGGGTGAAGAGGGAGGGTAGAGGCTTTGGGGCAGAGGGAACTGCCTGTGCAAAGGCCCTGAGGCAGGATAAATACAGCACCCGAAAGAAACTAGGCTAGAGGGCCATGGAGGGAGTAGGGGTGGGCAGAAGGGAGTCTAGTCTTTATCCCAAGACCAACAGAGCCTTTGGAGGTCTGACAGCAGACATGAGGTAGTCTCAAATGTCATCTCTAGATGTAGTTGGAAAGATTCTAAGGGACAAGGAGGAGTGGGGCAATCTATTAGGACAAAACTATGGCAGTGTCCAGAGAAGTGATGCTGGTGGCCTGGATGGGTAGGGGGGCTGCATTTGAGATGGAAAAAAGTACCTGTATTTGGAAGATCCTTCGAGTGTGGACTCCATAGGACATGGGGGTGGTTGCTGTGGTGGGTGAGAGGTGACCCAGGTGCCTGGCCTCCTGTCTAGGGTGAACAGCAGTGGCTTTCACTGAGCCAAGGGTGGAATTCTTCTGAGTACTTCAGAGCCCTGTTGGTTACAGGACGTACCAGGGGTGATAAGACAAGGACCCTCAGCCTGGGTTTTGGGGTCCTCACCTCCTCCAGGTGTCCATAAATCACAAAGTGCTTAGCTCAGCAGGTGGTACCTAAAATGACAGCCACCTATTGTGCCCCTACCCCTAGCGGTGACAATAATGTGCCTCTGGGTCACCCACAGCAACCTCTCTGGGAGCTGTTGGTTCTTGCTACAGACACATGTACTTCCCTTGAGGGTGTGGGGGACTCCTCTTGATGTGGGGAGATTTTGTCTCAACCTCAATCTGCCTCATTCCATCACAGATGAGGAGGCTGGGAGCTGGGAACTGGGACTTGGCGGAGGTCGTGCTTTCCCAGGTGAGAGAGTGGGTGTCTCAGGTCTGTGGTCAGGGGATCTGGCCCTACTCCAAACCAACTGTGACCAGAGGTGGGTCCCTTTACCATTCTGGACCTCAGTTTACCTAACTGCAAAATGGAGCCAGGCATTGGACTGGAGACTGAATCAGAACCCCTGTAGCTCCAAATCTCTGGGGATCTGTCTCTGCGCAAAGGAGCTCAGGCTGTTGGTCGAGACCACCTTCCTCCTCAGCGCCGAGGGTTTGGCCCTGCCTCAGCCTGCCTGTCTGATCCTTGAACTTGTCACACCATCTTTTGGTGCTGGACACCTCCACCTTCCTCCTTCTGGCTTCCTGAATCACTGGTTCTAGCTAGTCCGCCTTTCCTTCTGCCTGGGATGCTCACTCAATGCTGGTGGGCCACCTCTTCCCTGTGCTGGGGCCATTTCCCAAGCAGGACCCTTCCCCCTCTCCCCTCTGCTGGGATTCCTCCCTTTGGGTCCCTTCTTCTTGGAATCCCCTCAGTCCTCCCTGGTGGCCCCGCTCATTCACCCGGGGGACATTTCTCTCTTCCTGTCTTACCTGGTTTTCAGGCTCTGTCTTGCGTGCGCCAGGTCGTCCCCTTGGTCCTGGCTCCATGGAGCACCAACTTCCGGCTTCCCCTGGTCTCAGGGCCTTGGGCTGGGCTGGGTGTGTTGGATGAGTGCGGGGAGACCCCCACCTGGGGAAACACCCAAGCCCTCTCCCCTGTGTGAAGTCCCAAGGCGACCCAGCATCTGCCTTCCTAGTGGGGACCCCAGCTGACGCCAGTAGAGTTCTTTGCTTTGGCCCAGTTCATCCCCAGAAATGGGGCCACCCAGCTATTTCCCCACCTTCTGGCCCAGACTGAGTTATTCCCCTGTGTCCCCTCTGCCTAACAAAGGCGTCCTCAGTGGAACAGAGTTTGGACCGCACAACTCGTGCCAACAAAAGCAGCCATTGTAGTCCCAGGGAAGGGGGTGGGGGAGACACAGGGTGAGGTTTTGCTTTCTGTTTGCCAACACTGGCTCCAGGGAGGCCCCAGCCCACAGCTCATGAGTCAGACCTGGGGTCCCAGCTGCAATCTGTCCCTCTTGACTTGCCCTGGTTGAGGCAGGAAGAAGGGGGTGGAATGGGGCTAGGGCCCCTGAGTTTTCTCTGGAATAGCCTTTCAGCAGGGAGAAAATGAGCAATCTTTATGACATGGGTCTCTTCTGTCCCCACAGGATCCCCATTCTGCAGCTTGGAAAACTGAGACTGTAAGGGGAAGCCATATCCCGCCATCATTAGGGGGTTTGCAGAGGTCCAGAACACAACCTTCCCATCCAGACTTCAGCCTTTCCTCCCTGTGCCCCCCACCCCCGCCTTCCTTCTCCATCCGTCCTCACACACGCAGCCCTACTGGGTCTTGACTTTACTGCTTTTACAGGACCAGAAGGAGGAGGAAGAGAAATTCATTGTCCCTGAACTCAATATAAATCAGTATGGTGGGTGGCGTTTCTAAACAACTGGATGCCCTGGTGTTGTTCAGGGATGTAACACAATTCAGCCCTCTGAACCTACTTCAGAAATGAGCTGGGGGCTGGGATCGTAGCTCAGCGGTAGAGCGCTTGCCTCGCATGCGTGAGGCCCTGGGTTCGATCCTCAGCACCACATACAAAGCAATAAAATAAAGACATTGTGTCCATCAACAACTAAAAAAAAAAAAAAAAAAAGAAATGAGCTGGCTGTCCAAAACCTCAGCATCAAGGATTCTTTATTCCAGTGATTAAAAACAAACCAACAAACCCCCTTTCCCCCATGCCCACCTCTCGATTGTTTAAAATGTAATTTGTTTTCAAATTATTAGGATCACATTTACAAAATGAAGCATGAGCATGGATTTTTCTGTTGGGTGTTGGCCTTGACTACTGACCTGGTCTCAGCACCATTGCAAGACCAGCACCCGCTCACGTCTCTCAGGCTCTTAGTTCTTTTCACTATGGGCCACAGCAGATGCTTGCTGGTGCCAGGGGCGGAAGTGGAGGGCACTTATTTATTGGGTATCTGTTATGTGCTACAGTTAACACTCATTTTAGAGATGAGGAAACTGAGGCTCAGAGCTGGGATTTCAATCAGGGCTGTCTGCATAACCAGGGTTAGGACACAGGGCAGTCTACAGTGTAGCCTGGGGCCCAGGGAACTGTAGTCTGCAAAACGGGTAGATCCAAGGCATCCGCGGTTAGCGGGGCATCAAGACCATTATGAAAGAAAGAGGGAGATGTCTTCTCCTTAGGGGCTCGCCACCGCCCACTCTCCAAATGCGGTCCGACACTCCTTTGGCTCGGTGGTTCTGAAATGGTCACGGAGTGCCAGCCCTGCAGCCTAGACCGGAGAAAGCGGATTCGAGCCGAGCCGTCACCCCGGAGAGCTCTGGCGTCTGAAGGGACCGTCGCCCCGTGCGCCAGGAGCCCCTGCTCTTGCTCCGCGTGGCACTTCCGATCGCCGCCGCACGCCGCAGCACTCCGCAGTCCCGCGCCCCGCCCCCGGGCGCGCGGCGCCCCCTGCTCCGACCCGCTCCCGGCCCCGCCCCGCCCGGTGTGCCCACCCCTGGCCCGCCCCGCAGCCCCTAGCCGGGCGCCCGCCGCATCCCCGAGCGTCACGGCGCGGGCAGACAGACCAGCCGGCTGTTGGCACCCGGGGCGCTGGCGCGTACGCGACTCCGCTCTCCCGCCGGTCGCCTCGGGCGCCCGGAGCCAGCGATCCAGGCGGCTGCGCCGTGCAGGGGTCGGCAGCGGGCGGGCGGGAGGCTGCGAGGCGGAGGCCGGCCAGCGCTCGGGCAGCCCCGGGCGCACCCCGACTTTTCCCGCAGCCCGTGCTTGGGGCTCCGCCGCCTGCCCGGCCCGCAACCCGGCACGGCCACATGGCTCCGCTCCGCGCGCTGCTGTCCTGCCTGCTGCCGTCGTACTGCGCGCTCTGCGCCGCAGTGGGTAGCCAGACCCCAGGTGCGTGCAGGTCGGGCGCTCGGGGACGCGTGGGGTCAGGGTGCACGCGGTCGGGATGGCCCTAGGGTGCCTGAGCCACCCCAGCAGCCAGTGGGAAGCGGTGCGCACAGTCGAGGCTGAACTGCTTGCTCTTTTTCTCTCCAGTTCTGTTACTAAAGGTGGAGAGACCCCAGGAGGGGATTTAGGAACATTGAGTCTCTCCTTAGGGTGACTATCTGTCCTTTGTCTTGGAGTGTGTGCTTGTCTTCCTGCCTTCCTCTCTCAACTCTCTCCAGTGAATCTCTCTTTCAGAGTCTGCTCGGTTTGCAACTTGGGTGCCCCTATATGTGAGTGTGTATCTGGTTGTCCCTGCACGTAATCAGGCTAGCAGGTGATTTCCTTCCATCACAGAGTTCTGGGCACTCACACTTCGGCACAGAACACACACTTCTTTGGTCCCCCCTAGAGCATTCTCAGACACTAAAGGCACTTTCTCAGGTAAAGGCGGCACACACTCTGTGCTCACCTTGCAGCATGGGGTATCTGAGCCTGAGGCTCTGTTCATTTCCAGTCAGTGCCAAGTGGGACTCCTCTTGCACCTTTTGGGGTCCTCTGCTATCCTGGGGAACACTAGAAGAGAGGTAGCACTGGCTCACCTGAAACTGCCTGTTGGGGATTTTTAGAACACCTCATTTTCTGTGTTTCGGTGCTGTGAACTGGGGAGGTGAGAGGTAGGGTTGTGTAGAAATGAAAATGCCTTCCAAAGTTGTGTCCATGAATCACCCGGCCTGGCATCCAGAGAGCTGTCATTCCTGCCGGGCCTGGCTAGGCGCAGGGAGAGTGTGTGAGGATGGGGCCCTCGGGCATGGGGCCTGGAGTATGGGCCATGACCTCACACTTAATTCAGCCCAAGTGGGCAGATCACCCCTTGTGTGTTCTTTTATTTTTGAAGATCTATATTTATCCTGCTTGGGGCTGGGCCATGCAAAAATCTCAGCAGCCACTGTGTGGCTTTAAAGAGTTTGCTTTCTAACTTTGGAAAAATATAGAACTATGTATTCCCTCCCTCCCCTCTGCAGCTCCACCTTTCTTCTTGACATGGGCCCGTGATCCCCTGGGTTTCTAGGTGTGTTTGTTTTGCCAGCTGCATTCTTGGGAGCTTGGTGAGGAGGGCCCTACCCCAGTCTGGGCTGGTGACCTCAGCTCATTGAGGAAGTTTGGGCAGATCTGTTCTTCCCTGTCTTGCCCTGGGGGATGTCAGAGAATTTCAGTCCTTTCCTAGGCCATGCCCAAGGTTGGAAAGCTTGTTGCTAGAGTGACAGGATTGTTTGGCATCATTTGTTTTCATCTGCTAAATTTAAAAAGGACCTGAGGGCTACAGGGAGCAATTTATATCCACCAAGTACCTGAGCATCATTCATCCAAGTGTAGAGATCTGGGAGCTCAGAAAGTGATGGATGGAGAATGAATGAACTGGGCCTAATCATCTCGTGACATTCAGGGTTGCCCCTTCACCTGACCTCTGCCCATTGAAGTGACTCTTTATTTACGTCCAACAGAGCTGCGCCTCTCTGGGAAGCTCAGTGACTATGATGTGACAGTGCCCTGCAGCACAGATTTTCGGGGCCGCTTCCTCTCTCACATGGTGTCTGGCCCAGCAGCCACCTCCAAGGGGAGCGTGGTCATGGACAGGCCACCATTGCACTCCAGTCACCTCAGGGTGGCTCGCAGCCCCCTGCACCCAGAAGGAGAGACCCTGCAGCCTAGCCGGTCGGGGCGCCACTTTCTCTACTTCAACGTGACCGTGTTTGGGAAGGAGCTGCACTTGTGCCTGCGGCCCAACCGGAGGTTGGTGGTGCCGGGAGCCTCAGTGGAGTGGCAGGAGGATTTTCGGGAGCTATTCCGTCAACCCTTGGAGCAGGAGTGCGTGTACACTGGAGGTGTCACCGGAATGCCGGGGGCAGCTGTTGCCATCAGCAACTGTGATGGATTGGTAAGGGACTTGCTTGACTTTCACTCTCCTTGAGCTGCAGGCCTCTTCCCCTGGCCCCAGCTCCCCTGGTTTTCTCCCTGGCTTCCCTGGGTTTGGGATTCCTATGGGCCTGTTGCTCAGTGTGGACCAAGTCAGGGGCTGTGCTGCCTCCCAGAGAGGGTACTGCATGCTCTCCCTGGCCACCAGGCTCAGGCTCAGCCAGGCGGAAGCTGCTGGGTTGGGATGACACCTTTACCTTGCTCATCTTCTGACCATCTATGGACCCACTTGGACCAGGCATGAACTACCTGGATAGAACCTCTGGGCCCAGACAACACAGAGCTGAGGAAGGCAGGCTCTGCAGTGGGAGTGCCAGGCTTTGAATCCTGGCTATGAACTTGCTAGCTGCGAGGATTTGGATGTGTTCACCTCCCTGTGGGTCCTTCCTTTGTGCATAAAGTGGGTATGTGCAAAATTGGATATGTGTAAAGTAGTATGTGCAAAATTCATTTTGCACATATTTACTATTGCAGGTGCTGGGGATATGGTAGTGCCTGAGGCAGACGGGGTCCCTGGCCTCATGGAGCTGATGTGCGAGTGATAGCATGCATCACATGGTGGCTGTGTGCCTGGTGTGCGCTTAGGGCTCAGGGCCCAGTGTGAGTCCCTGATGTTATTACTGTCATCACGTCACATCCTTATTCTTGTTCTTCTCCTGCCCATCTCTCCTCCCCAAGCCAGTCTATTCTTTCCCTGCAGCTCTTCATGGTCCCTGTCTTAGGTCCCTTGCCCTCCTTGGGGCATGCCCCTTCCGCTTGGCTCCATATTGCAAACCAGAAAGCCCTGGGGAGCTTCCTCCTTGCTGCCAGCCGGTGCTTGCCTCTGCTGCTCCCTCCTCGGTGTGTCAAGCCCTTGTGAACTCACACAGTCACCCCAGGGCTCTGGTGACTGGTTCTTTCCAGAGTCCACACAGTCAGGTAGGAGCTGTTGTATCCCAGAAGGGATCCACATGCCCCCTGTGCCCTTCAGCTTTCAGAGAGGGTGAGTAGGATGGGAGGGGAGGGGAGGGTCCTTCCTCCCTGGCAGGGCTGGGAACATCCCCCTCCCATCTTCCTATCCTCAGGGATGTCTTCCTGCCCAGTGTCCTGGCTGTCTGCATCTAGGTCTGTGTCTCTCAGCCTTGTTCACTGTTGGCCCCATAACAGGCAATGTGAGATATTTCCCTCCCTGTTCATCTTCCCTCCATGAAAATGGAATACCTTAGGTATGTTGACATACGGTGTGGCGATCTGGGCTTTATATATAAAAAAAGAGTGCTTTTTTTTTTTTGTCTTCCCTCAAACCAGTTTTTACACCACTGCTGGCAATAGGCCAGCCACGGGGCACCACTGTCTAGGCAGGGCTGGTTCTCAAAGCTGAGCATGCGCCAGGATCTCCTAAGCACCCTGTCAGAAGCACGGCATCTGCCTCTCCAGGGAGGGACCCAGCACCTATACCTTCTACCAGACTCAGCAGGTGATCAGAGGCAAGGGTTCCGTAAGACAGACTTGGAGAGACTCAGGTTGTAGGGTCAGCAGGAGACGCCTCAGATCTCGCCCTGATTCTGGGGTGAGCCTTGCTGACGCTTGCTCACCTCGCAGTCCTGTGCCACAGGAGTCTTCGGTGCAGCAGCTGTGCGTGGCCACAGGTTGTGGCTGAAAATTCCAAGTGATGCAGTGTCTGTGCTGATGGAAAGGTAGGGAGCTCTGGTGCACGTTGGCAGCTCCACCCCATGGCCTGGTGAACACCCAGGAACCCCCTTAGTTCTTCCCTTCAGCTCCCACTCCTCTGACTGCCCTCCTGCAGAGAGACACAGAGGAAGTGTCATCAGTGCAGGCTGGGCATCCCCACCTCCCTGGAAACCTCCCTGGTCATGGGATCGGCTCAGCAATCTGTTGATAAGTGTGGCTGACTGCTAGATGCCGCAGGGACAGGGCCATAAAGGGCTCTGACCCAGTGCCCGTTGAAGCACGATCTCGTGGTCATGTGGGGCAGGGTGTTGGATGACACCCTGGTTGCCGGGGCTGGCAGATGCTAGAGGTGGGGCTCTTTGGTGGGCCTGTGGCTGGACATCCCTGAGATGATATTGCTCATCTTTAGTGGCCTCTGAGTAAGTGTTCTCGTTAGCTGCATGACCTTGGGCAGCTTGTTCCCCACCTCTGGGCTTGACTTCATGGATCCAAAGAGTGAGGCTGTATGGGATGCTCCCTGGTGGCTGGGAATTGACTCTGGGTCACATGTGCAGAAGCTGGGTCAGGTCTCAGAGATTGTCCATGTGTAGGCTTCCGGGGCCTGGTCCTGCACCTTACACACAACTGGGGCTCAGGGCAGGCCTTATCTCAGCTTCCCTGCCTTTGACGGGGCAAAAAATGGACCTTACTGGCTAAACCTCAGGCTATGGCACTGCTTCAGCACAGGCCACTGCTGTCTCCAGAAGTCTAGCATCTGGACGCCTCCCCTCCAGGCCCAGAACAGTGCTCCCTGACTGCCTGTCCCCAAGGCCTGTTATCACATAGCCCAGTACAGCAGCCTCTCCACGTGGGGGTTTCCTCACTCCCAGCCCAGGCCAGGGAAATGCCCGGGGCCTGTGAGAGCAAGGGGCCATCTCATGTGACCCAGCTGAGCTCACCTCTGGACTCCAAGGCCACGGTGTGGCATTTGGAGTCCTCTAACCCAATGATAAGGGTTAACTGCACTTGTATGTGGTCTCTGGATTTTAACCCTTTTTCCTCTAACATTTCAAAATGACAAAAGGACTTTAAAAATATGTACTGAAATTCATTTACGGATCACTGGCCATGGAAAAGGTCCACAGGGAGGTCATAAGGAAATGGCAGTGACATGCAAAGATAAAAGTGCCCTACCTCAGTGTCAGGCTGAGTAACTGCAGTACGGTCTGTCTCCAGTGCCCAGGCAGGAGGAAGGCTGGTGGTGGGGCAATGGTTGCTGCAACCACTGCAGGTTCCAGTGGCAAACGAGGGTACAGTGACCCATTTAGACACTGCGCTTCTCACTAGAGCAGCAAACGTGGCGCACAGCTGTGGGTCTGTCCACAGGGGGGTTTTCTCCAGACCCTTTTACAACTGCAGGCTTATTTGGCTGTGAGGGCCAAGCTTAGGGACTGGTCTAGCTCTTCTGTGCATCCTGCCCAGGCCCGGCCCAAGGCTGGCACCTAAAACTAGCCGGGAGGGAGATGTCATCTATGGGTTCACAGGGCCTGGCTTCATACTCCCTAGGCCAGGCCTGTCCCAGCTCATGAGGCACCGATGCTAGCACAGGGATCCCTGGAGGAGGCAGGCCGACTCCAGGTTGTTTGAATATTCTAAACATGAACGGAAGTGCTGGGGCCCTGGCCAGCGGAGCCTCACTCAGAGTGTCTCGAAGATGCTTGGGGCAGGAAGTAAGGCATGTAGGGAGGCTGGTCCCACTTGCAAAGTGTTTCCTCTGGGATCTGAGGCACCCTTTGATGCTGTCACACCTAAGAGCCCAGACAGAGTGTGTCCAGGTGGCGACGTGGCCGAATGGGCTGCTCTCCAGAGCCACTGGTGCCCTGCACCTGGGAGAAGCCCGGACGCCTAGCTTGGAGGCCAGTTCCTTGTGGGTCCTGAGGGAATAGCAGGAGTACAGGGATGGGGTCAGCAGGGCGGGGTCACCCCTTTGCAGGGGGCGCTGAGCACTCACTGTCCCCAGCCAGAACCCAGACCACCTGCTTCCTGAAGGGCTGCCTCCCCTGCTGGCAGCCATCCTGTGTCTCTGGATCCTGAGCCCTGATGCCCTGTGCTGTGCAGGCTGGGGCCAGGCCGGGCTGGGCTTCCCCCTTTGCCTTGGTGCCTCTGTGAGTCAGGGCCTGGCGCAGAAGTGGCCACACGTGTAAGATTTGTCACATCTGGTTCCGCTTTCCACTCTGTGCAGATCCTGTGTATTTGACGGGTCACTCTGAGGAGACCCTGGCAGGGTACAGGAGAGGACAGAGAGGCAGAATCCCAGACCTGCCCCTTGGCACTGACCAAGACCCAGAAGCCCTCTGAGCTGCGGTCCTTTTGTCTTTGAAAAAGACCTCAGTGGAGCGGGGAGGGTGGGGGCTGCTGGCTAAGGGTAAGGTCACGAGAATGCTCTAAAATCGGTCACGGCAGTGTTCGTGCCACTGTGTGCTCGCACACCACAGACCATTAGATTGTACACTTCGAGTAATGAATCGCATGGCATGTGAACTGGATCTCAACAAGCTGTTATGAGAAAGAGCCTACAAAAAGGCCCAGAAAGGCATTCCCAGTAGTCATTATGAGGAAATGGTCTAGGGGAGTGAGAAGTGTTGCCTCTTCGACTCTGGTGCAGACAGGCTGTGTGACCCCGAATAAGTTGCTAAGTCCCTCTGGGCTCAGGTTCCTCATCTGTAAGGAGGGGAATTCAGAAGATTAAATGAGATTATATAGTGTCTGGTTTGTAGCGGGGCCCTGAAAAATGGGGATTCTTCCAGTAATGAATGGTAACATTTAATACTTGTAGTAATGATTGATAAGTATTACAAATATTGCTAGGGTTCCTTATATTGCAATGATATAGATCATCAGTGTTATCTTATGTTTTCTTTTTCTTTTTTGGTACCAGGGATTGAACTGAGGGGTGCTTAATCTCTGAGCTACATCCCTATCCCATTTTTAAATTTTTTATTTAGAAACAGGGCCTCACTAGGTTGCTTAGGGCCTCACTAAGTTGCTGAGGCTGGCTTTGAACTTGAAGATCTTCCTGTCTCAGTCTCCTGAGCTACTGGGATTACAGGCACGCATATATCTGGCTTAGTGTTATCTTATGTAAGTCTGAGTCCCAGGCCACCTCTGCTTCTGAGGCTGGGCAAAGCTTGCACCCCACCCTTTTCTGTCTGCAGAGAGTTCTGAGGTGCTTGCTCAGTGCCTGGGACCTGAGTGTTACCACTGCTTTTAATAACCTGTCACCTTCTGAGACAGGAGTGCCGAGAGGTGCCCTGTGGAGCATCCTGTTAGTGGTCTGTGGCCCTTTGCTCTGGTCCAGGCCCTTTACCAGGTCCTGGGGCTACAGGGATGAAACTCAGCTCACTGTTCCTGGATTCCGGAAGCCTGCAATTTAAGCTTCCTAGAAATCACAGATTGTCTTAAATTTGTGCCCGAATGTGAGCCTGGGCCGCTGGGGTCAGAGGAACAGGAAGTGGAAATTGCAGACGCCTTCAGGAGTAGGTAACAGGAGAAAGAGCAGAGGCCAGGCGGTGGTAGGAGCAGGTGGACTTGTAGCAAGTGGGAGGGGACCTGCCCTCTCCAGTGCCAGTCTGGTATTGCTAGAGCTTTGAGTATTTTTAGAAGAAATCAGAAATAAGGAATTTAAAATAAAATTCTAATTTTTAAGAGAATGAATGAACCAAACCGAAAGGGCTGTTTGTGGCCTTAGATTGCCAGTATAAGGCCTTTGGTGCTGCTGTAACAAAATACCTGAGACTAGAAATTATAAGCAGTAAGAAATTGATTTCTCAAGGGTCTGGAGGCTGGGAAGTAAAGTCAAGGCATTAGCAACTCTGGTGTCTGGTGAGAGTGCCTCTCTGCTTCCAAGATGGCGCCTCTCTGCTGCATCCTCTTGAAGGAAGGAATGCTGTGTTGTCCTGCCCACCCCCGTTCCTTCTGGCCCATTCATGGAAACTCTGTCCACATGATTTAATCACCTTCTAAAATCCACATGTCTTAATATGACCACATTGGTGGTTAAGTTTCAATGTGAATTTTGGGGGACACATTCAGACCATCACAGTGAAGCAGTACGTGCCAGGGATGAGTGTGTGACCCCCAGAATCAGGCCACCTGGGTTGAAATGCCTGCTGTTCAACAGTGGGCCTCCCCCTAAACTCCTGGGCCTCAGCTTCCTTCTCTGGAGAGTGTGTCATGGTGTAAAGGGTCTGCACAGTGCTCGCGACCCATCAGCCTGGCTACTAGGTGGTGTGGCTTTATTGGTGGAGTCTACTGCGTCTGAAGATGGTGGCAGGAAGGATTGAATTGACAAGCAACCATTTGTGTGACCGCTGCCCAGAGGGTGTCTGAGCCCTCCGCTGGGCAGGTAAGGCTCAGCCTCGCCCCTAACTGTGTTTTTCTTAGGGTGCAGTTTGCTCCTTGCTCTGGTTGGCATTCTTACCATGACCCTTCCCATTAGTGGTTCCCAAAGGGCAGAGTCTCGGTGTAGTCACCTGTGTGTCCTTCTGACCCCAAGATGGAGCTATTTACCAGGTAGGCTCCCGATGCATGTCAGGAAAGCAAAGTGGGGGGCTTGTTTTCAGAGGTGACACTAATTCCCATCTGTGTGAGGGATAGCACCTCTGTCACCTTCGTGGCCAGTGGCCTGAGGTGACCCTGGGCCAGAGGTGACAGATGTGGCGCGCATACTACCACTTGCCCTTCTGCTCCATGGAAGCCCCATGTGCTCGCAGTGGCACTCGGGGCAGTCACTCCTGTGGTCCAGTGGGCCTGTGAGGGGATCCTATTTGCCCTCCTGTGTTCAGTACTCTGTTCCCCAGGGACTCTCCGTCCCCAGGACTCACATCCTCTGGGGATGTGAGCTGGTTTCTCGTATTTGCTGTTTAGATTTAGATAATCCAGTTCCCTGAGCATCATGGGTCCCCTTTTGGAATTTATGTTTGCAGCATGCAGACCAGAAACAGACACTGGAGAGAAAGGAGCTTCCCATGACCCATGCCACTGGGGTGACCCTGGTCAGTGGCCTGCTTCCTGACTGGGGGGTGTGAGGGCCTGGGACCACAAGCAGGGCACGACTCTGTGGGGGTGACTGCAGCCAGATCCCAGAACTTGCCAGGGAGGTAGGCAGCATGGGGAACCGAATGACTGTGTAACAAAACAGCGAGGGCCGGGGAGCTTCAACAGTAACACTGCTACCCTCCCCTGGTCCTGCAGGCTGGCTGCGGGGCTGCTCTCCTGGTTCCTCCTGGGCTCCCATGTGTGGCTGTTCGGTGCCATAGTGGGCTGGGCTGCAGGGTCTCAGTGCGCCTTGCCATGTGCCATTGCGTGCTGGCTGTTGGTGGGTGGCCTTATTCTCTTCTGTCGCTTCTCATCCTAGAGCAGGCAGCTGGCTTCCTCCGCTGCAGTACAAGAGGCAGTACAAGAGGGAAAGTCCCAAGCTGGGGGACCCCTGAGGCCCCACCTTGCGAGTTGCCTGACATTGCTTCTGATCATTCTGTTGGTCAGAGTCTCAAGGCCAGGCTAGGTTTTTTTCCAGACTGGGGAGATGGACTCTGTCTCTTCTTCTTCTTCTTCTTCTTTTTTTTTAAAATATTTTTTAGTTGTAGATGGAGGCAATATCTTTATTTTATTTATTTATTTTTTTGTGGTGCTGAGGATCGAACCCAGTGACTCACGCATGCAAGGCAAGCGCTCTACCAGTGAGCCACAGCCCCAGCCTGGACTCTGCCTCTTGAGGGGAGGATGGGCAGAGATCATTGCAGAGGTGGTGCACGGGGATGGGAGGGACAGTTGCAGCTATCTTTGCAAACCTTCCTCTGTACTGACCCTAGGCAAGTAACTTGACTTCTCTGAGCCTCAGTTTCTGCATCTGTAAGGTGGGGCCCTACCTTGTTGTCTTGGTAGTTAGAAATCATGCTTTAGAAGTATGTTTACAGAGCCGGGTGCAGTGGCACATGCCTATAATTCCAGAGGCTCAGGAGGCTGAGGCAGGAGGATCACAAGTTCAAAACCAGTCTCAGCAGTTTGGCGAGGCCCTAAACAACTCAGTGAGACCTTGTCTGTAAATAAAATATCAAAATGGCTGGGGATGTAGCTCAGTGGTTGAGCGCCCCTGGGTTCAATCCCCGGTACAAAAAAAAAAAAAAAAGTGTGTTCACATTGGCAGGAGCAATAAATGGCAGCGTTCCTGATTCTCATTGCTGATGTTTAAAAGCAAGAAAGCTGTGGGGGATGTGCAGTGGATTTGCCCATGGGCCTCTGGATGCCCAAACCAGGGCTCTTCCTCTTGCTTCCTGGAGGCCCATCCCCCGGGCTGGCCTGTCGAGCGGAGGTGATGGGGTGCTGTGACTTCCCAGTCCTCCAGGCTGTCTGGTCTTGCAGGCTGTCTCCCTGGTCTCCCCGTGGCCGGCCTTGCTGTCTGGGATTAATAACTTATTTATGATATGGAGTAAAAGCCAGACATCACCTCACTGCTGCTGGTGCAGCGTGGAGCACCTCCCCTTGCAGGGAGGGCTTGTTTGCTTTATCTTCCTGGACAGCGGTGGTGTTCCCAAGCGGTGGCAGGAAGGAGACTGGCCCCAGCTGCTGGGGGCTGGTGAGCGTGGAGGCGCTTGCTCTCCTCCCGGCCTCAGGGCGGAAAGGCCCTGGTGGGCTCTCAGTGAGTGCCCTCCGGATTTCCCGGGTTCCCAGGCTTTATGGTGGGAAGTCCTAAAGCCCTTTGCCAGGCCCCAGTGTTCTGTTTCCAGCCTCTGGGCTTTGCTTTATCTTCAGAGCCCTAAGAAACGCTACCAACCACAATCCCCGCAGCCAGGAGCTCCCTGTAGCACAAGCTCAGTCTTTTGATGGCCTCAGGTCATGAAGCCTCGCTGGTGGTCTCAGCTCATTGTGGTCCCTACCCTCCACCCTGACTCTGACTCTAATTGGAAACAGCTATGGCTGGAAAAGGCGCTGAGGGCCTCGGTGTCTCTCTTCATTTCCCAGCGGAGGAAGTGGAGGCTCAAGGAAACCAAGGACTGGCCCAGGGTCATGCAGAGCAGGTGACCGTCCCAGCAGAGCCAGTGGGGCCCCATGCTCCTCCCACCATCGCGGCAGCCTGTCCTGATTCAGTGGAAGAGGCCTGGTGATGTCCAGTGACATGTGATGAGGCGACAGCTTCAGAGTGGCAAATGCTGAGAGAGATGGGCCCTGACGTCCCTGGAGCCTCTGGGTGGGACAGGGTACCCGGTGAGGTGTCTAGCAGGCTCCCACTGCGAGGGCTGCTCAGCTTCTGCATGTCACTGTTTTCCCTAAAACTCAGAAGCCAGCTAAGGAAAAACAGGTGCCAGTGGCCCAGTTAGCGGGATTTGAAGCACAAATGGAACTGTCTGGTGTTTCTCCACCCCGAGTCACCATGGCTGCCATGTTCAAAATATTGGGGAAAGGGCCCAATGGCAGGGACCTGTGCTAGGTACCCATCACTTGTCATGGGACCATAAAAGCCCTGCAGTGATCTGCTCTTAGTCTCACTGCTGAGGGAACCGGAGACAAGCCCCCGGTCGAGGGAGATCTGAAAGTGAGAGCGTTTGTCAGGATGTGGCTGGTCCCGTGCAAACCCCGGCACCAGCCGCTTGCTGAAGGCCCCTGTCATCCTTTACTTTTGAGCCGGCCACATCTTTACACCTTTCCTCTGTCCAGAAAAAACCTGTCCCCTGTCCAGGGCCCCCACCCCCTTGAGGCTGATGGGAGCCCACCCACACTGCCCTGGCACCTCCCACTGGAAGTCTGCTAGTCTGGAGGTGTGGGGCATCGGGCACCATGTCACCATCACCCCCAAGTGGGGAGGCTCCAGGTTAAATACGCTGTCCCCCAACCCCTAGCCACTGTGGGAAAGCAGGTCTCTCATGAGGGGCCCGTGCCTGAGGGAGTTCATTTTGAAGCCCTGACCCAGAGGGTGCTTGTTTGAGGTGGTTCACAGCAAAGCAGGTGGCATGAGGTGAATCAGTTCTCATCCCTCTGAAGCTGGAGTCTGGAAGAGGGGCAGACAGAGCTGGAGCACGTGCAGAGTCCCTGGACGCGTGGAGGAGGGAGCCATGATAGGTGACATGTGAGACAGGCTGGAAGGGCATGCTGGGAACTCATGGCAGGGACAAAGGTGTGAGGACCCTGTGGACGCGTATGATTCCAGGTGTGGAACAGGTCTCAGGGGCTGGCGTGAGCCACCCCCTGTCTCTGGGATGATAGCAATGCCTCCTTATCAGGTTGCCCAGCCCCTGGCAGCCTGTGGACCCTGTTAAGTACAGGTCACTCCTTGGGAGGAGCCAGCCAGGGCCCACCATCGTCCCTCCTCCTGGTCTTGCTCACTGCCTTTCCTGTGGGGATCATTCTTCCCCAGGGCCTGCCCCTCGGCCCCTCTGGCTTTTGCTCCGTGACTCCCTTATTTAAAATTTCAACCTCCAGTCCGCCCCCCGCCTTTGTGCCTCGTTTTCTCCAATGCTATTTCCACTTGGTATTGGAACCAGCAGCCGAGCCAGGAAGCCTGCCTGGATCCCAGCTCGCCCAGCTCCACCAGACTGCATGACATTCCTTTTTTTTTTTTTTTTTGGTACCAGGGATTGAACTCAGGGTTACCCGACCACTGAGCCACATCCCCGGCCCTATTTTGTGTTTTATGTAGAGACAGGGTCTCACTGAGTTGCTTAGCGCCTCGCTTCCTTTTTCCTTCTTCTACTCTCTGCTTATTTCTTGTGTGGGTGGGTGGGCAGTGGATCTGGCCAGCAGGGATCCAGGCTCAGCTGTGGGTAGCAGTGCTAGAGTTCCACCACTTGACATCCCCTCAGCCCTCAGTGAAATGGGGGCTCTGTGGGAAGAGGGGGCTTGGGCTGCGTCCCCGGCACCTGGAAGGGGTCTGCCCAGCTATTCTCTGATAAGTGAGTGAATGAGGGACAAGTGGCCTGGCCGGGAAGGGCCCAGGAGAGGCAGAAACGTGCGCGTGTGTGAAGTGAGTGGGACCCTGGCCAAGGGGCCCTGTGGCTGCAGCACGGGCCTCTGTGTTGCTGGTGACTGACGGACGTGCTTTGATGAGGAGTCAGAGTTCTGGAAATCTGGTCCCTGGCTCGAGGCTGGCGCTCCACCTGCTCTCCTCACCCTTTCTTGAGGAGACAGGTGGCGCAGACAGGTGTTGTCAGGGGCCTCCCATGGGACTAGAGCCAGGTGGCACTGGGATTCAGGTGAATAGGCCACATCCCTTTCCATTCTCCTTTGCTCACCTGCCTTCCACAGGACATCTCCTCAGCCACCATTGAGTCCCCTCATCTGTCACTTGCTGCAGATCTGAGTATATGTGGGATATGGTCTCACCTGGGGGCTGCATGGTGGACAGCCCGGGCAGCACCTGTCTGGGCCTGGCTGCTGTGGGGCTGAGTCAGAGGGGAGGCCTGGCTGGGATAGGGACCTTCTGGGCCCTCTCTCAGGCTGTACCCTCCCCTGCTCAGGGGCTGGCTGCTTATTTTCCTGGTGCTGGCATCTGAACTGTGGGCTCCAGGCTGCAGGGCCTGCGTGTCGGAAGCCCTCCCCAGCTCAGGGCCTGGCAGCCCCGCCGCCTGCTGGCACTCCAGGGCTTCTTCCTGTCTCCTCGTCCTGAAGCCGCAGCCGCAGCCAGGACTTGGGGCCAAGCAGGGGGCTAGGCAATGCTCCCGGCCGAGCATGGTGGGCTATAATGGTGGAGCCTCCAAGTCACGTGGCTCCTGGGCACTGGGAAATGGAAATTGGGGGTGGCTGCAGGCCTGGCGAGGTCTGCACTCTGGCTGGGCTCCAGGGCAGGGCTTGCAGCTGAAGGCGAGCTTCTGAGACCTGCAGGTGTGCTGCCCTGCACCAGGATCCCTGCCTCTGTCGGGTGAGGATGAGGGTGGATATAAAGTCACCACCCCCTCCTTTAAGAACAGTTACTAAGCTTGTAACGACCTGAGCAACCTAGCTCTAGTTGGTGCTGGAGGACAGAGTTAATAGTCTCTATCATAATTGTCACTGAAAACATCAGAGCTGCTACTAAGTATCGTCGTTAGAGGGTACTGCTGATAATTGTCCTCACTCAGTACTGTGGGCTTCCCAGTGTGGGTGGCTGTGGCATTATTGACTTGCCATTGGCGGCAGGAGGTCACAGCCCCTTACCTCTGACTCCTTCTGTGGTCCACCTCCATTCTTGGGGCAATTTTGGCAAATTATTCTTCACTCACAGAGGAGTTGCACCTTGCAGGGAGGAGATAATTTGGTTCTGAGATAGCACTCGGGACAGATCGAGTGCCATCTAGAGACATGGAGAACCCAGCCTGTTTGGACTCCACCCCTTCCTGCTGCCTCCTTCAGGGCACACATGTGCTCCACTCATTTCCTCTCTTTTTTGTCCATTTCCTCCATTACAACACACTCATTCTAGTTGAACCCCCACCCCACCTGCCCCATGCTGAGGCCTTCTTTTTGTTTTTCTTTTTCTTTTGGTACCAGGATTGAACTCACGGGCACTTAGCCAGTAAGCCACATCCCCAGCACCCACTTTTTTCTTTTATACTTTATTTAGAGACAGAATTTCACTAAGTTGTTTAGGGCCTCACTAAGTTGCTGAGGCTGGCTTTGAATTCGCAATCCTCCTGCCTCAGCCTCCCCAGCTGCTGGGATTATAGGCATGTGTCATTTCGTCTGGCTGCTTCTTTCAGAGATACGGACTGTCACTTAGGCATTCCTTTTAATGTCATCCATTTGGTTGGAAGCCTCCAGAGTTTAGGCAAGTGGCTCTCGGCAAGTGGCTCTGGCTGCACATCTGAACCCCTGGGCAGCTCCAAGAACATACTTACGCCCAAGTCCCAGCCACTGAGATTTGATTCCATGGGTCTGGGGTCTGGTCTGAGTGGCAGTTCTGCAAATTCCTCAGGTGATTTTGGTGAGCACCAAGGCATGAGGACCACTGCTGTAGCCTTCTGGCAAGTTGACTGTGTGTTTGACAGAGAAGCTAGGGTAGGGTTGTGGGGGGTCAGGAGAGCCAGGCCAAGGAAGGAAGGAAAGGAGAAGACCTTTACGCTGCTGCAGGCCACGTCCAGAAGGGACGTCCTGCAGGCCTTATTTCAGTTCATCTTCTCAATCCCCCTTTGCTTTTGAATGTGGACACTGAGGCTTGGAGAAGGCCTGGGTGTGTCCTCCATCTGCGAAGGGCCCCAGCTAGGAATGGAACCTCAGGTGTATCACTCCCCAGCCTCTGAACCACTTGACAGGAACGTTGGGTAGCAAAAAAGGAGGGTTCCATTGTGTTGGTGCTATAGTTTGAATCTGGAGCTTTTCCCAAAGGCCCTTGTGTTGAAGGCTTGGTGGCCAGCCTGTGGTGCTGTTGGGAGCTGATGGAACCTGTAAGAGGTGTGGCCTGTAGAAGGAAGTGGGATATTAGGACCCTGGTCCCTTCCTCTGTCTTTCTCGTTGCTTCCAGCTGCCGTGAGGTAAGCAGCTTTGCTACACCACATGCTCCCCACCATGATGTTCTGCTTCACCACGGGCCCCAAGACAACAGAGCCAAGCCAAGCAACCACAGACCGAAACCACTGAAACTAAGCCAGAATAAACCTTTTCTCTTTTTAAGTTCATTATCTCAGGCATTTTGTCACAGGGACAGAAAACAAACACAGTTTGTTTCTTTCTCTTTTCTTTTATGAATTGTTTTAGGAGAGGGAAGTTATGTAATTATTGTCTGCTCATTTTAGTAGGCAGTCATTCTGTGCACAATTGGCTTTCCTTTCACAACAAGGAAATCATAGAAAAGTTAGATAATACCTAAAAGTTTAAAGAGAAGGAAATTGCATATGACTTTGCCATCCAGAGACAACTCCCTAACAGCTGGGTGTATCTCCACCCACCTTTTGTTTGTACATATTTTTTTTTACCTTTAAAATCATCCTCTTCCAGACTTTTCCCCTAAGTATACTTAACCACAGGTACTTTTTTTTTTTTTTTTTGCTCAGGGATATCATCCCATTTACTGAGTAGGTCAAAGCCAGGTCACAGTGCAGCCAGAAGTTAGGGACGACTGACCCCTCCTGTGGTTCCGGAGTGTTGCTCCCAGCCTTGAACCCAGTGCTCCCTTCTTGAGTGACAGGAGCTCCCAAGCATAGTTCGAATGACATCATGGTAATCAGGATAGCAAATGCAAACACTGACAGAGCCCCAGATGCATGGCCAGGTCTGTTCTAGGTGCCCAGCTGTATTTCTTTCTCAGCGATCTCTACAAGATAGGTGCTGCTACAATCCCAAAGCACAGGAATATCGAGCAACTTACCTAGGATTATATGATTTGAGATGGCAGAGCCAGGATTTGAACTCTCCTGGCTCTGCCACTTGCCTCTCCAGCTCCAGGGTCTCAGCGTTTACCCACATACTCTCTGTGTTGCTTTCCCATGCTGCAGCTGGGCTGGGCCCAGCAAGACCTTAGCAGCCTTTCACCCAGTACCTCCCAGGGCCTGCTGAGGACATGACCCTGGGAACTGAGCCAAGTGGTCATAGCAGATAACTGCCTGCAGCTGGTGCAGGCTCACTCTTCCTGATGTTTCTTCCGGGCTTTGGCCTGTTCTGGGAATGCTCCTGCTGCCCATCTGGGGCATGGCAGAGTATGCCAATCGAGGGCAAGTCTGATTGTTTTGGTCCCCATCCTCCAAGGGCTCCTTGTTCCTGCCTGTCCCCAAGGCTGCAGCTCGGTCTGAATCAGCTTGCAGACTTTCCTTGACTTGGGCCAAGGCTTTGGCTGCCCCAGCCTCCGGCAGAGCTCCTGTGGTTGGGGCCTCCACATCAGGTTTGAATTAGATGGAATCTCAGTGTCTGCAGGCTTTCAATTGAGCCATGCTGACTCACGCTGCACGGTGGCGGGTGACCTACGTGCTGTGTATATGTCCCCCTGTGTCTCTCTTCTACCTAGTGTGTATCATCTTTTATTTATTTATTTATTTATTTATTTACCAGGGATTGAACCCATGGGCACTTAACCACTGAGCCACATCCCCAGCCCTTCTTATTTTTTATGTTGAGGCAGGGTCTTGCAAACTTGCTCAGGGTCTTGCTAAGTTGCTGCGGCTAGCCTTGAACTTGTGATCCTTCTGCTTCAGCCTCTGGAATTGCTGGGATTACAGGCATGTGCCTCTGTCCCTGGCTATCTTTTTTTTTTTTTTAAACTACCTTAATGAGATGTAATTAATGTACCATGTAACTCACTTGTGTAAAGTGTACAACTCAATGGATTTTATTATATTCAGTGATACATGCAACCATCACCACAGTCAATTTTAGAAGATATTTATCAGCTCAAAAAGAAATATGTGCCCTTTAGCTATCACCCCCACAACGCTCCTTACCCCAGCCCCTGGCAACCACTAATCGACTTTCTGATTTCTATAGAATTCCCTGTTCTAGACATTTCATATAAATGCACTCATGTATGATCTTTTGTTTCTGGTTCTTTCGCTTGGTGTAGTGTTTTCTGAGTTCATCCATGCTGTGGCGTGTATGAGGACTTCATTCCTTTTCATGACTGAGTAATATTCCACTGTGTAATATACCAGGCTTAGTTTATTTGTTCTTTCATTGATGGGCCTGTAGCTTTCCACCTTTTGGCTGCTGGGAGTAATGCTTCTATAAACATTTACTAACACAGTTTTGTGTGGACATATGTTTTGGTTTCTTTTGGCTTATTCCAAGGAGTGAAGTTTCTGGATCATGCAGCAGTTCCATTAAATCATTTGAGGAACTGCCAGACTGTTTTCCAAGAGACCACACCATTTTACATTCCCACCAGCAAAGCCTGAGGGTTCTGATTTCTCCACATCGTTGTTATCCGACTTTGATTCTAGCTGTTCCAGTGGGTGTGAAGTGTTTCATTGTGGTTTTGATTGGCATTTCCCTGGTGACTAATGATACTGAACACCTTTTCATGTGCTTGTTGGCCGTTTATAAATATTCCTTGGAGATATGTCTATTCAGATCCTTTGCCCATTTTTAAATGGGGTTATTTGTCTTTTAATTATCAAGTTTTAAGAGTTTTTAAAATATATCCCAGATCCAAGTTCCTTATTAGGAGAGCAGGGGCTGATCTTGTGTCTTTTTGCAACCCCACCCCATCAATTGTGGCATGCAGGAGGTGCTCTATGCAGACATGAGGACATGTTGGGGAGAAAGGATCTGGGCCGTCTTGAAGAATCCTGGCAGGAGCTGTGTCCCGGTGGGGGGGTAGGGGTGTGTGGGGTGAGTCTGCCCCTCACTTGATGAATCACAACCCAGCATGACCCCTCACAGAATCTACACCCTGCAGTTTACACTGGGTGCTGTTTTTAGCTGAACCGATTTTGCAGGAACCACCAGAGGTTGGGGGATTTGATCCCTGGGCTCACCTTTTCCCCTTGATTTTTGCTTTAAGCAAGGACAAAGAAATGCTATTTGCAGAGATGGGGAGACAAGGAAAGGGGTGAGTCTGGGAGTCAAACCCAGAGTTCCATGGAGATCTAGGTCTCTATCAAGGGAGCTGTTGGATAATCACATAAGGATTTCTGGGAGGGGTCAGGGCTGCAGATGTAATTTGAGAATTACCTGCAAACACAGAGTCTCTGAAGCCAGGACTGAGGAAATGCTCAGGGAGAGTGTGTGGTTAGAGGAGACCAAGAGAAAGAAGTGATTGCTAGCTTTGGTCATGTGGTCACAGGTGAGTAGCTTCTAGGAAGTGGTGGCTCTAGAAGTCATTTGGGGTGGGTAGAGGGAGTCCATGGGGCACAGAGGCAGTGGGTGTACACAGCTCTTTCTGCTGTGGAGAGAAGCAGTGTCCTGGGGCAATAGTTGGAGGGGACAGGAGGGAAGGAGTGGAGAGGAGGGGGATCTTCGAGTGCTCCTGGATGTTGGTGGCAGTAGTCTAACAGAAGGGGGTTATGGTAATACTGGGAAGAGGGGTTCTGATTGCAGGAGCTGAGTCCCTGAGGAGGTAAGAGGGAGGTGACCCTGGGCACAGGGTGGAGGGGGAGGCCTCTTCATAGTCAGGGGGTGGAGCCCTGAAGTCTGGGGCTGGAGGCAGTGCTGGCGGCCTGGCTGTTTGGGAGACCTGGAACAGACATGTACCACAGGAACGCAGCAGAACCCCCAGCCAGTGTCATGCACACGTGAGATGTGTGGTTGTGTTTCAGGTGAGAGCAGTGGACACCTGCGTGTGTCATCTCCGTCAGTGCCTAACCATGGAGTAGGGGTGTGGTTGGGCTGGACCAGTGCAGAGGAGCTTCTCTGGGAGAGCAGGATGGAGTTGGGGGACAGAGTTATGGGTGTTTGTCTGAGAATCACGGTGTACATAGAACAAGAGGTGGGGGTGCTGAGAAAGGAGGCGAGGACTTGTTGGGGTTGGGGGGTTAGCTGTGCTGGGATCCGGTGAGCCAGATGGTGGTGGGAAGGAAGGAGACACTGGAGGCTGGGCTGTGGCTCAGTGGTAGAGCGCTCGCCTGGCATGCGTGAGGCACTGGGTTCGATCCTCAGCACCACATATAAATAGCAAATGAATAAAATAAAGATCCATCAACAACTAAAAAAAATATTAAAAAAAAAAAAAAAAAAAGAAGACGACGCTGCATTCAAGGTGGCCAGGTTTTAGTAGTTATAGGAGAAGGGTGGTCTAGGGAGAGCGTGAGGTTGAAGTGGCTGGGGTGGGGGAGATCCAACCACCTCTTCAGGGATCTGGTGGAAACCATCTCCGCTCCTCACCCTAGACTCCAGTTTCCGTTCATCTCGTCCAGAGGAACAATTTCAAAGCTAGATTTTCTGGAAGCTTAGAACCTGAGATAGCACAGTTGGCAGAGGGTTCCCCGTGGCAATAAACCCCTCGTGATGAAATTTCTGGAACAAGTTCAGGAGCGGATGCACTCTCCTTAGGAGGTGGTAGGATGGCTGGCTAGGAGGAAGCTTTTTCTGCTTTTTTCTCTTCTGAGAGGCCCAAGATAGGCTAGCCCTGCAAAGAAAAAGAAGAGGAGCCCTAGCTCACCCTGTCACTGGCTCCACGGATCCGCCATCTTGAAATGGGTCTCCTCTCTAGGTATTTGTGGGGAGGTTGGGGAATCCAAGGGGACAGCAAGGGGACTCAGGATGTCCCTCCCCAGAGGGCCTATGGCTATCCTTTCAGAGCCATCTGGACCTATCTGGACTGTAGATTGGGTCCTTCTTCATTGTCTCTGCACCAGATGGCATAGTTGGAGACCTGCCCATGTGTAAGCTTGGACTTCTGGTCCATGCGAGGATGTTTCCCAGTCCTTGTGGATCTCTTCCTCTGGCCTCCCTCGAGGTCTGCTTGTTGGCTCAGTGCACCCTGGCCTCCCAGTTTACAAGCATGCACCTGCAATTTTAGAAATAAACACATCTGCACATGCGCATGTACATGTATATACAGATCTCTCAAAATAATGTGGCTTTCATTATTTGCTAAAATATTTGAGACTTCATTCTGCTCGTGGCCATCTACTGACTGGGGACCAACTGAACTTGCTCACTTAGGCCCACAGCAGAATACAAGGTAATGTGTGAACCACCCCTCACCTCTCCAGTTACCATGTGACTAAATCTTCTTCAGGTGCCCTGGAATGACACCCTGGACTTGGGGGCCTCCCTGAGGGGAACCTAGAATAGAAAACCTCAGATGGTGCGGCCAGGAGGCCTCTGGATCAAGAGGCAGAAGGAGCTGTTTCTTTTGCTGCCAAAACGATGTTACCAGTCACACTGGAAAATTCAAACAGTTCTCCCCACCCTGAACCCCAATCAGCCACACACCTCCTAGGAAAGACACTGCAGAACAGCCACATGAAAGGGAGTTTAGAGCAAGGCTGGGGGTGGCCAGCTCCTGCTCATGGAGTTTCCATTGGCTGAGGGCCTGTGTGGCATGTGGCTCCATGGCATGTCATCAGTGATTTTTTTTTTTTTAATGTATTGCATGAAGAGCCTTTCTAGTGCATATTTCCTACTTATGAACTGTTTGCAAGAATGTTGGTGGAGATAGATATGGCTGGCTTTTATAGAATGATATATATAATTCGGAATTTATATCTCCCCTTGTTCTTGATTTCTTATCCAGAAATTTGATTTGATTTTAGTGCTTTAAAATTAACCACCACTTTTCAGAAATATAAACATCTCATAAATTGAGAGAAATGAGAATCATTTAGTAAAGAGGCAGGGAGCCAGAAAGTTCTCCTTGCCAGTCTGTCTGCCCTGTGTGGTGCCTGGTTTCCTGGCCAGAGCGGAGATTCAAGGGAACGTGGGCCACACCTCTCACTGTACGCAGCGGGAGACCGAGGTCTGTGGAGACAGGCTGCCCAGGTGGGTCACACCTTGGAGTCCTTGATGAAGGCTGGAGCTGGGCAGGAGGGCCAGGCTCACCTTCCCATCCTCTCTCCAGGAGAAGTATCTCTGAGGCCCAGTGGAGCCAGACCTGGGCAAGGCCCGGGCACAATGCACCAATGGGACAAGGACAATCTCTGGGGAGGGTCTGCCCTTGATCCCTGGAAAAGCTGGTAGGATGGCAGTCATAAGGAAAGTTAGAAACGTATTTCCCAGGTTGCTTGGCTTGTTTGTCCTGAACAGTTAAGGGGAGGCAGAGTCTTCACCCTCCCCTAGGGTGAGGCCTGAGGACAGGGAGGCTGCACCAGGCCCAGGAGCCTGTGGATTCCACTCTGAGGTGGAGAAGAGCTGGGGTGGGGATGTGGGGGTGTGTGGATGACATCGAGGGGTTTTGTGGGGGCTGAGAATCCTGTAGGCTGAGGCCACTTGAGAAGCAAGAGGGGATTTTTCCTCTAATAGGTCATGTGCCCAGAGTCCCCTCTTCTCACCTCAGTCGTGGGAGGTGGGCTGGCTTTCCTGGGAAGGTTTTGCCCAGAGTGGGAAGGGCGCATCCCGGCTGTGCACCATCACACTAGAACAGAGGCCCAGGGTCTGTAGGTGGGATTAGGAAGGGGATGTTTCCTTGTGCGCAGTGGCCCGCGGGGGCAGAAGCGGGCCCAGAGGTGACCTGAGGTAATAGATCATAGTGATGGAGAGCCACACAGAGCTGGGTTTTGGCCTCGTGCTTACCCTTGCAGGGTGACTTTGGGCAAGTCGCTTAATCTTCCTGAACTTCTGTTTGCTCATCTATGGGACGGGCCTCACTTGAGTGTCTGTGACACAGGGCTGCACAAATGAGCTATGGTAGGACGATCTGTGGAAACCTAAGTCGTGGGCACTATTATTAATAATAAAACAGTGACAATGGACTGTTTATAAAGGGTGGAAGGTAGGGCGTGTTCTTTAGCTCAGTAAAATGTGACCAGTGACCTGTACACAATATGTCATGTGAGGGAGGAAGCTCTCTGTCACGGGAGGCATCCAAGCCAAAGAAGAGCCCCTGCTGGTTGTGTTAGGAAGCCTCAGACTGGACAAGGAGGGTGCTCTCGAGGTCTGTGGTGTGTGATGGGCTGGAAGGCAGTGGCTTTCAGCTCAGCCCTACGCCATCCAGATCATTCTGGAACTCATTCCATGTATGAGGCCATGTGGATTCCAGGCCAGGAGTGCCAGGTTTTGAAGGGACCCCTTTGTGCTGTTGGTTAACTAAGTCCCAGAAGAGAGGGAGGCCTTAGCAAGGTGGCCAGCTGGGCCCCAGGGGCTGGATGGAGTCTTCTGCCGTCTGGTCTGGAGGGTTCTTCTTGTCACCCTGCTTCAGAGAGGCATGAGGGGCCAGCTGCTCAGGCTACCCACCTGGGCTGACCTGGCTGTATGAGGGTGGCCCTGGGCTGAGAGGGTCTCTTGCTTTGCCTGTTCTGCTTTGCCTCCATTTCAGACAGCGGTGCAGGAAGGAGGATGGCATGTGGGGGACATGGCTGAGTCTCCTCAGAAGCCCTCATGTCCACAGGGCTGCTGTAGCTCTGGCATATGCCCTGGGCCTGGAGGCCACCAGCTGTCCCTTCTGCCCTCCAGCCCTCACATACCCTGGGAGACAGGCTTCCTTTGGGAGTTTCTGCAGGTGGCAGAGGCCCTGAGATTTGGCCAACACTGTCCCTAGAGCCTCCACATCCTGGCCCAAGGGACCCTCTACATAGCGTGCCTTTCCGTCTTAGGTGGGCTGCTTTAGAAACCCTACCAGTTTCTCCCTTCTTTCCCTGCATTTACCCCCCTTCCTCTGGCTGTGGCTGTCTAGTGGCGGCCAATCCCAGGGTGACTGTGTGACTCAACCTGGACCAACCACAGCCCTCCCTTGGATTGTGCTCATCGGAGTGTGAGGGGAGGGTCTCACTGTCTCTGGTGGCAGAGTAGAGATGTGTCTGCAAGCATGGGAGATCTGTAGCCTGCCTGAGAGAGTGAAGCTGATGTGGGGAGCTGAGGGCATCTAGTTCCTTTACTTCCAGTCCCTGTCACGGGGCCAACACATTCCCCTTTGGGCCAGAGGGATTTGAGTTGGATTTTTAGTTCTTGCAACCACTAGACTGATGCATACCCATCCTTTAGGACTGCCTCTGGGACACCTGATCACACTCCATTATAGCACTGGGCAGGACATTTGGTCACCCAGAGGATGAGCAACTCATAGCCAAGGGCTGTTCTGTTTCTCCCTGCCCAGAGCTCATGGCTGGTGCAAAGTCAAAGGGCTTTGAGTGGATGAACATGTATGTGCTCAGTATAAGGTTTGGTGCTGACATTTTTTTTTTTAAAATATCTTTATTTATTTATTTTTATGTGGTGCTGAGGATCGAACCCAGTGCCTCACGCATGCAAGACAAGTGCTCTACCACTGAGCTACAATCCCAGCCCTGGTGCTGACATTTTAACAAGCACAACAGGACTTTTGCACACCATTGCATATCATCTGATATAGTGGTTCCTGGGGAAGCTGCAAACTCATTACAATAATGCTGCCATTTTTCTTGGAATGATTCTTGGCTGCCTGGTGGGGACTGTGATGAGCTCTGGAAGGCTGCCATCTTGGTTTTGATCCAATGGGTGTTTTCATTTTCATCAACACATGCGAAGGTGTTAAAAAGCTGGGTTGTTGCTGGGGTGGGTGTTCGGTGGACCTGGAGGGACTCCCTGAGATGCAGCTCCAGAACAGGTTGAGCTGAGGAAATGGGTGGAATCGAGTTGCCTAAAGTGGCTGCTTTAAAAAGGGAGTTCAAAGCCAGGTGCGGTGGTGCACACCTGTAATCCAGATACCTGGGAGGCCAAGATAGGAGGATGAAGAGGTCAAGGCCAGCCTTAGCAACATGGTGAGACCCTCCATCTCAACAAAAAAAAACAAAGCAAGAAAAAAAAAAAAAAAAAAAAAGAAAGAAAGTAAAAGGAGTGCAAATGGCCAAGGTCCAGTTGACTTACGAAAATGTTCTTTCGATTTTGGCTTTGTGTTCAAGATGGCATGTCCCATTCCCTGTATGTTGTAGGCACTCAATGGATATTTGTTGAGTGAGTGAGCAAATCTAACACATTTATTTATTAAATATCATCTCCTATTTTCTAGGCACCGTGGTAGGTGGGCTGGTCTTACGCAGATGAGGTGTGTGTGTGTGCTCATGTCTACTCATTTGCAGGTGCACACGTCTATTAACACATGTCCATTTCTATATTTTATTGGCCCCTTTGATTATTGCCTTCCTTGGTGGCTAATATCACATTTGCTGGGCTTGGCCAAGATTATATTTTTATGTTTTTATTTCCACAGCTGACACCTTTTTTTTTAAGGGAATATTTTGATGCATGTAAAAAATTAGATGGAAAACAGAATGTGTGGTCCTGTGTGAGATTCTGGCCCCTTTCTCACCGGGGAGCATTAGCTGCCCCCACCCTGGTGTAGGTGCACACGTGCTTGACATCTGAAACAGGGGCACTTCACACTGGAGTGGGGGCCACTGCCCACCCTAGAGGTGATCGGCCTTTGTTACTAGGATATCCCGCTCTGCTCGCGGGTAAGGCCAAATCCACAAGATGTGCTTTGGTCTGGGATGTGGCCCTTGGTGTGTGAGGTCATCCCTTGTGACTTTCATGCTTCTGTCACTTTTAAAGCAACTGACCCTTTGTTCAAATGAAATTTTATCGGAGCCCTGTGGGTACACAGCATAGTAAACATGCATCTACTTTACTCTAGATAGGGATGCTCCTCGCCTCAGCTTCCTACCCGCTCCCTCCATTTCCCTGCCATAGAACTTCCTGGATCCCAGGTTTCCCCCATCTGCAGCCCCAGGCCCCTCCTGTCAAAGGATGCACATTGGCATTCCTGGCCGCCTGCCTCTCTGGTCGTATGTATTCACACCTCTTCTCTTTCTTTCCTCCTGTTGGTCGCATCCCTGCCAGGCGGGCCTCATCCGCACAGACAGCTCTGACTACTTCATTGAACCTCTGGAGCGAGGGCAGCAGGAGAAGGAGGCCAGCGGGAGGACACACGTGGTATACCGCCGGGAAGCCGTCCAGCGGGAGTGGGCAGAACCTCACGGGGACCTTCACAATGAAGGTAGGATGTGGGCAGGGGCCCCAAATGTGACCTCTGTCTGCACTTCTGGGGTAACTTCTGGCCTTGATCTCTTAGTGCCTGACCTCAGTGTTCTCATCTATCAAATGAGACTGGGCCACACAGACCTGCTGGACCAACGGAGGAACCTCAATGGATTAAAGGAGCATCTCTAATGGGCTGGAATGGGGGCTAGAGCCACTTATATCTGAACTCTGATCCTGAGTACTGTAGGCTTCTCTGAGGGGCTCGCCATTCCTTCCCAAGGCTATCTCTGAGCAAGGCAGAAGGTAGAATGGCTGCAGTTCTTTCCCCTAACACTAACTTCACCCTGTAGAAGCCACAGGAAGTTCTTAAGGTGCTTGGGGAACCTGCCCGATGTCAGGCCATTGAGATTAGCTTTGCCCATTTCAAATTCCTCCCTCCAACTCTGTCTGCTCTGTGACCCTTGGCAAGTTCCTGAATGTCTCTGAGCCTCATTTCCCTAATCAGGGAAGCAGGGAGGATCACCGTCCACCTGCTAGTGATTATTTGTGTTGATGAGAGTGAATATAAAAATCCCAGCATGGACTTGGCATACAGTGGGTGCTTGATAAATGGCAGCTTTCTTGATAGTTACCAGGAGTAACTACTGGCGTGTTAGAGTGGGCACCCCTGCATCCTGGTGGCCAGCACAAGGGCCTGTACACAGGCTGCACTCAGGACCCACTCTGAGCACATGAGCCCAAGTGCATGACAGGTGCTAGTCCCGGGCCCACGGCCAATTTCAGGTCAGACTCAGCTTTCTCATGAAGCCCCTTTGGCCAAGAGTTGATGACGAGGCCTAGGTGGAATCTGGTCCTGGGAGGGACACACCCTCGTGCCTGTGCCCTGTAGGGGGTTGGGGCTCCCCATGAAAGAATGCCTGGAAACCAGTTGTCCCCACATACTATGCCTCTCTGGAAGCCCCAGCTGCTCCGAGTATCCCTCAGAAGAGGAACTGCAGGGGGTTCTGCAGGCCTGGGGCATGTGGGCTCTGAGGACTGGCATGGAGCTCTGGAGCCAGCTGGTGGTGGGCACTGTCTCCACCATGGCTGGGGAGAGCCATAAATCTCCCTTGATCTCATTTTATTTGAGGTCAGTTCTGAATCAATAGACTATAAATCCTCCTTCTGGGGAGAGGCCTCAGGGAAGTCCAGTGCCACTGCCATGAACTGGAGTGACACTCCTCATCTGCCCACAGGCCTGGCACTGGGCAGGGGAGGCGCTGGACTCTGGAGTCGGAGTTCGGGTATGGGGAAACAGGGATCTTTCTCTTCCGCACCTGAGCCTGCCTGGCTGATACTTGCGTGGGCCAGCCCATCTGTGGCCCATCCTCAGGAACACAAGGGACAATAGAGGACTTTCTTGCACACCTGTGCTCTGACTGGAGGGCAGCCATGGGCATGAACCCTGCGTGTGAGGACACGTCCCTGGGCATGCCTTTCTCCATGTCACCTGCTAGAGGGAGAGGAAAGGCTTTCCCTTGGCTCTGGGTCTGCTTCTCAGCACGAAAGGAAGGAAATGGCCCAGAGTCAAGTCAGCAGCCAGGCCTCGAAGGACTCTCCCTCAGCCTGGGCACCCCCATCTCTGCCTGTCCCCATCTTGGGCAGGTGCCCCCTCCCCTAGTCCATCAGACTCTGGAATGCTTTTTGCTCCTTCTCTATGCAGGCTGGGAGGTCCTGGAGGACAGGGACTCAGGCTTCATGGTCTTTGTTCCCTCCATGGGCTCCTCTCCCCCTAGTAGGAAGGGGACAGGGGAGGCCTCAGGGCTTCATCAGACAGGCTCCCCAGCCCTTTTTGATTTTTTCATTTTGAGACAGATTTTGCTAAGCTGCTGAGGCTGGCCTGAAACTTGCAATCCTTCTGCCTTAACCTCCCACGTAGCTGGGATTACAGGCATGTCGCTATACCCAACTTGCGGCTGCTTTTAAAAAATTAGATTATAACTCACTATTTTAACTATTTTAAAGTATTCAATTCATGTTTTTCTGTATTCACAATGTTAGGCGACCATTACCCCTCTCTGATTCCAGAACATTTCCATTGTCCCCATAAAAATCCCCGTGCCCTTTAGTAGTCACTTCTGTTTCTCCCTCTCCAGGTCCCTGGCAACTTTCTATCTCTGTGGATTTCCTGTGCAGCGTTTCCTGCAAAAGGAATCATGTAACATGTGGCCTTTGGTGACTGGCTTCTACTTAGTGTGTTTTCAAGGTTCATCCCCGTTATGGGGTGTATCAGTGCTACACTCACATGTCGCATCATGCCTGTGTGGTATTCTATTATATGAATATACCACTTTTATTTATCCATTCATTTGGTGAGGTACGGTTGGATTGTTTCCACGTTTGGCTTTTAGGACAGTGCTTCTGTGTTTGTGTGCAAGTTTTATGTGAACATATGCTTTCTCTTGGGTAGGTACCTAGGAGTGCAGTCAATGGGTCATATGGGAACTCTAGGTTCAGAGTTTTGGGAGACTGCCAGTAGTTCTTGCAAAGCAACTGTACCATTTTATATTCACTAGGGGCTTCTTGGGTGGGCTGGTGGGCCCCCTCCTGTACCTAGAGGGCCCAAAGGATGAGGGATACATAGAAGAATGTGGCTGGGGCACCTCCAGCATCTGTGGCTGACATCAGCTCCCTTTCCCCTTAATTCCCTGCGTGTCTGCTGGGAGGGTAATATGGGTGGGCCTTGGTATGGCATGGTAATGGAGGAAGGAGAGACACGGATTTATCTCTGGGCTTTTGCCTTTAACTTGCTGTGTGATCAAGGGTGAATCAGGTAACCTCTCTGAGCCTCAGTTTGGCAGACCTACCAGGGAGGGCTCCCAAGAATCAAGTCCAGTATTTCACTTGCAGCATTGAAGCTTCTAGACTCTGCTCAGGTCTTGGGATGGCTGTTATTTCTCTCCACTCCCTGGAGAGTGTACTTGCTCCTTCTCCTACCCTCTTAGGGGCTGTCCCTCTTTTTCCCTAGTGACTTTTTGGGAGCTGATGCACTCACTGGGGGTCTTAGATGCCATGGCCATCAGGAGCGGTCACACTCAATTTTTGGATTTGGGATGCTCAACTGGCAAAGTCCAGATAAATATTCCCAAATCTGAAAAACTCTAGTCCCAAGAATTTCAAAAAAGAGGTCCTCACCTTGTTTATTGTTACTATCTGATTTCTTCTCTGTCACCTCCACTAGCTATGGACTTAAGGACAGGGCCCCCCTCTTATCACCCACCCCCATCCATCCATCTATGCACACCTGTAATCCCAGCACTTGGGGAGGCTGAGACAGGAGAATCATGAGTTCAAAGCCAGCTTCAGCAACAGCGAGGTGCTAAGCACCTCAGTGAGACCCTGTCTCTACATAAAACACAAAATAGGGCTGGGGATGTGGCTCAGTGGTCGAGCACCCCTGAGTTCAATCCCGAGTACTGAAAAAAAAAATCCATCCATGTAGTGAGGGTGGGCCCCTCCTGTAGACTCGCCTTGGTGCCTGCGGGGAGTGTAGGGTGGCATCTTGACTTCCCTGCCCGGCCCACCCTCCGGGGGTTCTCCCATAACTGTGGGTAAGTGAATGTTCTTGGAAGTCAGTGCTACAAGCAGCACAACCTCACTCTTTTCCCTCCTGGTTCCAGCCTTTGGCCTGGGTGACCTTCCCAACCTGCTGGGCCTGGTGGGGGATCGGCTGGGCGATGCGGAGCGGAAGCGGCGCCATGCCAGGCCCGGCAGCTACAGCATCGAGGTGCTACTGGCGGTGGACGACTCGGTGGCTCGCTTCCATGGCAAGGAGCACGTGCGGAACTACGTGCTCACCCTCATGAACATCGTGAGTGTCTCTGTGCCCTGTGGGGGGCGGGCCGGGCGTCCTGCTGATCTTTCAGGCCTGCGGTTTCCCAGGGAGGAGGCAGAGGAGTCCCCACTTGCTCCTCAGCCAGAGTGCGTCCCCTCCCCAGCCACGTGCCATGGCGTGGCTGCCCCTGCTGGCCCGACATCCGTCCTATGTGCACCTCCCTGTGCTGAGGGGGCCCCTGGGCCATCATCAAGGAGCCTGTGAACAGGAGGTTCTGGGCTGGGACTGTTCAGACCTCAGGTCCAACCTGGCCTGGGTCCTGCCTGCTTTGGAGCTGAAGAGACTTCCTGAGATTCATCCCTTAAGGAAATGCCCAACTCCTGCTGGGAGACAGTAGAGAGCTGGCCATCCATGGAGGGTTTCCCGTTCCCAGGCCAGGCTGTGATGTTCATGGGGACCAGACCGGCAAGGAGAGGGAGGCTAGTGGCAGATTCACAGTGAGACCCTTTCTCTGCGCAGAGGGGTTGGCTGCTACTCATAGCTTCCTCCGGTCCCAAACATTTCCAATAAGGGCTCCTTACCTTGTTTATTGTTCCCATCTGATTTCTTATCTGTCACGGCCGTCCTGCCAATGGAGGGCTCTGGTCACAGACAGGTCAAGTTTTCAAGAAAAGTTAGAAATGTATTTTTTAAAGGTATTTAAAAAATTATGGAAAGTTTAAATCCACATATCTAAGTGAAAATTCCCAATTTTTAAATGTTACAATAAAAAACCACTGTGAATGCCAAACAAAACATACCTCTGTGCCCCATTTGGCCTGAGGGCTACAGGGCAGAGACCAGGGAGAACAGAAAGCAAGGAGGGTCTCAGCGTTGTCGGTGGTTTGTGCTGTTTCCCTTCTAGGCAGATGCCTTCATCTGGGTGCCCGTAGCTATGGCCCTGGGAAGGATGGGGACCAACCTGGTGAAGCGAGATCCAAGGTGGGAACAGTGCCAGCCAGGGCCCAGTACTGCAGAGGGTATAGGACCCCAGGCCCTCCTGTACGAACCCTGGTAGAGAGCCCTGGTGCAGGAGCACCCAGCTGGACCCTCTGCCCCTCCATCTGTGCTTTTAGAGCAGCATCCACATTACTTACTAGAAGAGGTTTTGGGGCAGATTAAATGAGGCTCATGGTGCTTAGCATGGCCCCTCGTGTAATAGAAGCTCTCTGTAAGTGGCTGTTGATGACAATGATGTGGCTTCAGTGACATGAGTGGTGAGGCACTCCTGGGAACTGGGTGACTAAGGAGTATCACCAACTCCACGGTCATACCAGACCCCCTGGAAACATCTGTAGGTAGTAAAACAGCTGTCACTGCTGCCTGGGTCATAACCTGGCTGCACCTAAGGTAAGGTGGCTTCTGGGAGAGGAGCCTCTTATTAGCTGTGTGACCTTGAGCAAACAGACCTGCCTTGCTTAGGATTCTGTAGGTTGCAAGTGGTGAAAAGTCAAGTGGATGTAGATTGAGAAAAACAGGGTAATTTGGTGGCTTATGGGTGGAACTGTGGGAGGGACTGCTGGAGCTGGCTGGGGAGTTGTTGGAGGCTCACATGGAGTCTATTTTGGGGTCTCCTTTTCTCTCTGTGACATCCTAATTCTCTCTGACTGACTTTTCTATAAGAGATTCTAGTCACTAGCAGCAGCATGGGCCCAACTCCTGTCCCCACAGCTTCCTGGCCAGAAATGAAAGAAGTTTCTCTTCCAGTTCGCAAGTGAAAATTCCCAGCAGGACTCTAGTCTGACTTGGGTCATGTGCCCGCCCTTTGAACCAATTGCTATTTGTCAGTGAAAGAGACAGTTTTCCAGAGGTGGGGAGGGATTGGATTCAGACCTCCACAGCTGGTGCTATTAATGTCAATCCCCTTGACATCTCCGCTTTCCGTCATGGTGTCCATCATCATGCAGGTTAAATATGTGTTTAACATATTCCTAGCTCATTGCAAGTGCTCTGGTGATGTTGCCTATCCTTATCATTAGCTCTTCTATTTGTCTTTGTGTGGATAAGTTGTTCTTTGCCTGAGTCTCTGAAGGGGAGCTACTTCTGAAATCCCAATGGCACCCAACATGGTATCTGAGACCTGGCAGGTGACTGGTAAATGTGGAAGTGAACAGTGTCTGAGAGGAGGAGGACATGGGAAAAGAAGGCAAATTTCTTTTTCCTTTGATTTCTTTTCTTTTGTTTTCTTTTTTCTTTGGTGGTGCTGGGGATCAAACCCAGGACCTCATGCACGCGAGGCAAGAGCTCCACCACTGAACTGCACTCCCAGCCCCAGGCAGCAGATTGCTCTCCCCAGAGCTGGCATGGATCAAAGGGCGGGGCTTGACATCAGCTCCAGTGACTGGCACCTGGGGAGGGGCGGGCCACTGGAAGTTTGGCCCTGGACATCTCTTGTGTGGGTACTTATCTTGTTTCCCTGAGGCTGTGGTTGGATGCAAACAAAGGCTCTCTCGGGGAGCTGCTGGAGGAAGAGGAAGGGAGGATGGCCATAAATGTGAACACATTGGCCCATGGACGCCGGACTCCCACTCATGCCCTACAGATGGTGGGCCCAGCCCAGGACCACACAGCAGGGTCTAATCCCATTGGTGGGAGGCCAAGCTTGAGAGCCAGATTGGGCCCCTGGAGCCAGCCTGTGGAGAGCAAGAGAGGCCATGAGGGGAGCAGGACAGAGGATATCCTAGGATGCCTAAGAGGGCCCGGAGCCTGGTTAAAGCTTTTATTTTAACCAATGAGGGAATCGGGCAGATGTTGTAAAAGAAAACCCAAGAGCAGAAACAATGATGGATTAGGAATTTTGAAGCAAATATGCAAGTGAAACAGCTCTGGTGTTGGGGGAGGGGCCAGGGGAGGCAAGACCTCACCCCTACCAGCCAAGATAGGATTTGCATAGGGAGATGCGGGTTTTGCCCAGCTCTTGGTCACCTGCAAAGCCCTCTGTTGTGGAGTAGCTTCCTCAGAACCTGATTCAGAAGTGGAGGGTGGGGTGATGTGTGGTGGACCGTGCCGTTTCCACTGAAGCTCAAGTTCTTGTTCACTGAGTTGGAGGCCTGACTAGGTGTGAGGAGTCTGGCTTACTATCTGGATTCCAGCTTGGGGCGGGGTCCTAGAGAGTGCCAGGGCGGGAAGGGAGCTCTTTCTTCCTCATCTTCTAGCCCCTGGGTGTACCTCCATAGAGAATGCCATTGCTCCCCCTCGTAAGGGACTTGGCTGTTCTGCAAAGCTGCAGTAGGCTTCCTGGAGCCTTGCGCCCAATCTTGGTTGTTGTCCATCCTGAGCCAGGTGCCTTGCTGCCTCAGTAGGCTTCCTGAGTGTTGGGCAGTGCGGGGTGATTGCTCTTGTGATTGCAAGGGGTAAACTCAGCTCACAGTAACTTCTGCGGAAGAGGGGACCTACTGGAAGGAAGCTGCTCATGTGCCCGCAATTCATCTAAGAGGTGCAGGACAGGCCAGCTCTGGAGGACACGAGACTGTGGCCTCAGGCTGGTCAGGCCTCTTCCTCTCCCCCTTCCTCCCTGTCTGTTCTTAGTGGTGAGAACCAACACAAGACAGGCTTTCTCCTGTGGTGGAGATGCTCACACCTCCTGCTCCTAGGACCCAGAGGATAAAGGGACCCTTCTGGTCCTGCCAGGGTACGTCATGACCATCCCTGGACTCACGGCTGTGATGACAGGGCTGGCTTGGACCACCAGGTCAGTGCCCAACACTGCGTGTGGGAATGAAGTGGAGCAGGAGTTGTTCCCAGGAAACAAGCGGAGAAGCATGCAAAAGAAGAGCGCCGTTGGGTGTGGTGGCCGGGGTCCTCTATTGCAACCGCAGAGGCTGAGGCAGGAGGATTGCAAGTTCAAAGCCAGACAGGGAGACTTAGAGAGACTCTGTCTCAAAATAAAAAGTAAAAAGGAGCTAGGAATCTAGCTTAGTGGTAAGGCACCCCTGGATTCAATCACTAGGATCACCCCCAGTACACACAAATAGCTTGTGGAGCCCCTGTGCCATGTGTACCCAGACAGTTGCCAATGGATCTCTGCAGTTATTGTTAGAATTGTTTTCTGAGAATCAGATTCTTTTTTAAAAAATATTTTTTAGTTGTAGATGGACACAATACTTTTGTTTTATTTATTTATTGTTATGTGGTGCTGAGGATCAAACCCAGTGCCTCACATATGTGAGGCGAATACTCTACCCACAGAGCCCCAGCCCCAGCCCCAGAGAATCAGATTCTTTATAAGCTTGACCTCACTTACTCAAGTCTCCCAAGAACCTGTTAAGGTCTGAGTGTTAGGTCGGTCCAGGGTCCAGGATGTCCAATTAGGGGGACCGGTCAGGGCAGCTGTGGAATAGAGTGGCCAGCCAGACGCTGACATCACCAGTAGACGCGCCTCCTGTCAATCAGCGAGTTTTTCCTGACCTATCCAGGAAGGACTCTGGCCTTCTCTTCCTGTCCCCAAGCCCTCCCCTTCCTGACCGGGCCTTTGGAAATTGTACACCCCAACGCGGGCGCCACTCTCCCTGACACACTCTGATGGACGGGAGAGTTCAGCCCGAGAGCGTGTATTTCCAATAAAGCCTCGCCCAGAGGTTTATTTAGCCTCCTTTTGGGTCATCTAGTTTTTACACTGAGCATCTTCATGTTCTTGTAGAAATTCAGGTACAGTGGACTGGCTGTAACTTGCTGGGCTCCTATGGGCCTGGGATGGGGGTTCTGCTCTGTCCATGCAGAGATCACCCTCCAGGGCCTTTGTGCCAGGTGGTGATGTTGTGGCTGACAAAGGAGGCCTTACCTTCAGTCTGGGAGGGCTTGCTCAGTGAGTGAAAGGGTAGTCTCCATTGGGGGCTTATATACCTAGTTTAGTAGGGAGAGAAACAGAGAGGGGAGAAGAGGACCCCCCGAGAAGGACAAATTGGCTTCTTTTTTTAAAAAACATATTTATTTATTTATTTTTAGTTGTAGGTGGACAGAATATCTTTATTTTATTTTTGTGTGGTACTGAGGATAGAACCCAGTGCCTTACGCATGCTAGGCGAGCACGCTACCACTGCGCCATAACCCCAGCCCCACAAATTGGCTTCTTTAGACAAGGCAGATGGATTTTAAGGACAGAGATGAGGAGGTTGTGGTGACTTTGCTTATGCAGGCTCCAGCAGTGGTTCTTTGTGAAACTCCCCAGGAGGATTTCTGGTGGCCTCATTTCCTAGAACTTGCTGCTGTTAGCCAGGGAGGGAAGCTCTGAGGAGGCTTCTTTCTGCCTCTGTTGAATATCAAGTCTCAGCTTAAAATAATCTTTCTATCACTGAGACTCCAAGTGGGTCCCCATGTCCAGGAGTAGGTCCCAAGAAGTGCCCCTGGAGCCGGGTGCCGTGGTGCACACCTGTAATCCCAGCACTTAGGGAGGCTGAGGCAGGAGAATCGTGAGTTCAAAGCCTCAGCAACAGCGAGGCACTAAGCAACTCAGTGAGACCCTGTTTCTACATAAAACACAAAATAGGGCTGGGGATGTGGCTCAGTGGTCGAGTGCCCCTGAGTTCAATCCTTGGTACCAAAAAATAAATAAAAAAATAATAAAAAATAAAACAAAAAGTGCCCCTGGGAGATGTATGTATCCTGGAAGGGCTTTGACCCTGTGCTGGTCCTCGAGGTCACTGCGTGTGGTGGGTTGCACATGCAGGTTCTGAGCCACTGTGTGCCCTTGGCTGCTCCATGCCCAGAGGTTCTAAGGGGGCTCAAGTGACCTGGTGGATAGAGGGGTTGTCCTCAGGAGCTATGGCAAAAGGTGAAACCCACCTTGGAGGTGTAGGGCTGAAGGCAGTGTTGTTATAGGAGGGCCATGGGGTGGACAGGAACTTGTTCCCCAGCCAGAGTTTGGGGGCTTCCCTTGGACATGGGTGAAGGTCTTTTGATGGGTCATAAAAGGAGCTCTTTCTTTCCAAAGGCCAAAGTGCACTTTTGAAAATTATCCAGACTGAACTATGATGATCCAGAAGGATCTGATAGATCCTCAGATCTGGAGCTGTAAGAGAGAGACCTGGACAGCAGTGGGGAAGGGTGGGAGGTTCCTTCTAAGTCAGTCCTTGAGGTTCATGGTGTGGAATCCAGCTGCCCATCTGACCTTTCCTGGGCCCCTCCTCATGTCCCCAGAACCTCACTGTGGAGGAGGGTGTAAACCCATGGCTTACTCCAGCTCTCTTGGCCTGATGATCATGTTCTGGCTTTTGACCTTTGACCTCTAGCTCATGACTCGTAAGCGTGGCCAGGGGGCATGGAGCCCGTGCCATGAGGGCCTGCCCTGGAGACTGCTGTTTGGTAGTCTGCCTGCCAGAAGCAGGGTGAGGAGGAGAGCAGTTGTCTTCTCAGAGCCTCCAAAGGGCTGAGGGCCAGGCTGCCCACTGTTGCTGGTGGCCCCTGTGAGTGTGGGAACATGGGACCTGGGGCAGGCTGACCGTGGTTGAGGCAGCGCTTCCCATGGGCCCTGCTCTTCTGGTGAGAGGCTCAGGGCATCCAGATGGGTATAGCCTTGCAGATCTGCCACTGCCCTCTGGATAAGTGGGTGGTGTGGGGTTGTGATTTCCCTGGCACAGGGGAGGGACAGCCGAACAGACTTTCCACCCCTGGAGCTGAGCAGATGGGCAGCTGACAGCCTCTCCCTCCAGGGGATGGGTAGCTCATCCTGTCCACTGTGTGAGTGTTTTGTTTGGCTGGAATGCTGTAAGCGGCACTCCTCTTGGGACTTCACCAAGTCCATGGAAAGAGTGTCCTTTGACTTGTGCTTTGCAGCATCTGCCTGCCTGTGACCATTTCTGATCCTGATTTTGGGGGACATGGCCGGCTGCTAGGGTTGGAGGGGAGCTCTGGTTCCCGGGATGGACGGTCCCATTGTGCTGGCCTGGAGGAGGGGCTGAAGCCACTGGCGGAGCGGTGGCGGTCATCCCCTGAGACCTGGGCGCTGCGGTTGTCAGGGGCAGTTGTAAGAACTTGCTGGAACTGTCCTGCCTTCCGGTTTTCTTTTGCACTAACTTGGAAAGGGCCTGTACATCTTCATAGCTGCTCATCCCTCCTTCCCCAGTGGGTAGGCCTTGAGTGGATTTGTCTTTCTCTGTGCCTCAGTTTACCCATTTGACTAGGTCACTTTCCTGAGAGCTTCTAGCTTTTGGTGAGTACCTGCTGACACAGATAGAATTCACTAGAAACTTTGGTCAGGTTGCAGATAAGCCTCAGACCCCTGGAATAATTAGGGAACCATCGAGGACAGTACCTAAGGGGCTTAGAGGAGGCAGTTCCTGCAGACTGCAAGAGAGGAAGGCCTTCTGAAGGTGTTAGAACCAAGCCAGCCTTGGAGGAGGTGCAGACTGACTGGGGTGAGGAGTGTGCTGGGCAGGGCCATGGAGGCAGCCTGAGCTGTGTGGGCACGGGTGGCAGAGGCAAGGAGAGTGCTCTGGGAGGTTTGGCTGTGGAGGGACAGCATGTGAGACAGCACAGACTCATGTGTCAAGAGGAGTTCCTGATGGTTTGTCCCAGGTAGATTTGGGGAAGAGGGGATGGACAAGGTCAGCAGAGGCTGTGATGGGCCAGTGGAAAACCCTAGGAGAGAGGGACCTGCAGCCTGCTCCAGCCAGCCTGTGGAGCCTGGCACAGATGGCTCGTTGAGTCCTCACCTGAAGCGTTATGCAGCTCCATCCCTTTTACCTCCTCTCAGGGTTAGGGGAGCTAAGCACTTGCTTAGAATCTGCACAGCTCATGAGTGATGGAGGCAGGTTTTAGGCCCCAGTCTATCTGAATCCAAAGGCTATACTCTCTGCCCTGCCGCTATTGCAGAGCTTGACCTGAAGCAGCTCTGAGGAGGGGGAGAAGGAAGACCCTGGCTCCCATCTGGGAGGTGGGAAGAGTGCAGTGTCTTTCTAGAAGGACCGTCTGCCTGTGATGGGTTCCCCTAGGGAGTCAGTTACCAAAGCTCCTCCCGTGGGCAGGTTACAGTTCTTGGCTCTTAGCTATGCCTGCCAGATGCTGCCAGGTGCCCTTTCCTTGCCCGGGGACGCTGTACCTAATGTCTGGGGTAAGGACCACCTTGGATGTGGGGATCCAGGGCCTGGAGCTGGAGCAGAGGGAAAGGAAGAAGAGAGACGAAGAGGTCCTTTCATCATTCCTCACCGAGACAGGCTGCAGCCAGAAGCTTCCAGTCTATTCTCTCTGGGACCCCTCTTGGCAGCCTGCCTGTTTCTGCTCCCCAACCTTGCCTCGCCTGGCTGATAATACAAAGGTGTTGGGACCAGTTGCCTGGAGATATTGGCTGGTGCCTCTACCAGTTGTAGTGTCCTTCCAGCTCTGTTGATCTGTTGTGGACCCACTCAGGTACCTGCTTAGAAGAGCTCCACACAGCTTCCAGACCCAGGAGGTTTTAGTGCCAATGGCTATCAGACCAAGGTCTTGGTGGTCTCAGTTTATGAGAGGAGGCATTTGTTTTGGCATGTGATATGTGTCAAATATCATCATAAAGGCTGATTTGGAGCATCACAAATATTGTTTCTGTGCTAAGGGAGAGTGCTTGACAAACCTTTTCCTTTGGGGTGTAGATAATTCTGCAAAGGCACTCCTTCTCAAGGACATTGGTGAAATGCAAATCTCAAATCCTCCTCCTCCCTCTGTTTTGATCCTTTCCCCCTTTTTTTTGGTACTGGAGATTGAACTCAGGGGCACTCGACCACTGAGCCACATCCCCAGCCCTATTTTGTGTTTTATGTAGAGACAGGGTCTCATTGAGTTGCTTAGCGCCTCGCCATTGCTGAGGCTGGCTTTGAACTCACGATTCTCCTGTCTCAGCCTCCCCTTAGGGATTACAGGCTTGCGCCACTGCGCTGGTCAAGCACTGGTTCTTAACCGGCAACACCGGTAACATGTGGAGAAAGTTTTTTTTTTTCTTTTGGTACTGAGGATTGAATTCAGAGGTCTTAACCATGGAGCCACATCTCCAGCCCTTTTTATATTTTATTTAGAGACAGAGTCTTGCTGAGTTATTTAGGGCCTCGTTAAGTTGCAGAGGCTGACTTTGAACTCTTGATCCTCCTGCCTCAGCCTCCTGAGCCACTGGGATTACAGGCATGCACCACCACACCCAGCTGGAGAGATCTTTGTTGCTATTATTGTTGTTACAGCTGGAAGAGGTGGGATGCTACTGGCATCTAGTGGGTAGAGGCCAGGAGTGTTGCTGAACTTCTTATGGTGGACAGGATAGCTCCCTGCTACCAAGAATTATCCACATTGTTGGTGGTGGCAGGTCAAGAACCCCTGCCCTATGGTATTTGGTGCAGTTGCTGTGTGCAGGTATTTACATCTTCAAAACAGTTGCTTACCCAAGAGATAGGATGAATGCTGCAATTCTGGCATGAGAGACTTTTTTTTGGTACTGGGGATTGAACTCAGGGACACTTGACCACTAAGCCACATCCCCAGCCCTATTTTGTGTTTTATGTAGAGACAGGGTCTCACTGAGTTGCTTAGCACCTCACTGTTGCTGAGGCTGGCTTTGAACTCACGATCCTCCTGCCTCAGCCTCCCAAAGTGCTGTGATTACAGGTGTGTGCCACCACACCTGGCTATGAGAGACATGTAGTAAGGAGTACTTGCAAGAGGAAGAGAGCTTGATGGTCCACTAAGTGCATCCTTGTACTGGAGCCCACCTGTTGGAGATGAGACTTCTGAGATGCTATTTCTGGGATGATCTAAAGGGCTCCCAAACTGGAAAGCAGAGACTTAAACTAATAGAGCTCGTTGACTGAGCATGTACTCTGGGCCAGCCCTTGTTCCAAAATGACGACAGCAATAGCTCTCACCTTCCATCCTCCGTCCTCTGAAAGTTGTGTTTCCTCCACACCCACAGGTGGGCTCAGAGAGGTGAGCTCATGCGGCTGTGGGGGTGGCAGGGCTCAGGCATCCGGCCCCCACGCTGCGTCTGTTTACACACAGGCAGGCCAGCCCAGGGACATAAAGGCTGCTGCGTTTTGCAAATAGGTTGTGGGGGATAAATGCCGAGCATTGTGGACTTGTGAAAGGGACTCTGTTGGGCTGGGTGTTTCTGCCCCTGTGCCTTCTGGAGCCACCCTGCACAAACAGCCTGGGTGTGAGGTGGACTGAGCAGCTGGATCCCAGGGGAATGGCCCAGGCTGGCCTGTAGGCTCCAGGGAATCCTAGAGACAGCCACACCTTTTAGAAGTGCGTTGGTTAAAAGGCAGCTAACACTGCTCGCTGGTAGCCCACACCAGCCCTTGGAAATACAGAGCCATGGTCATGAACTTGGATGAGGGGACCTGCGTCAACAAGAAACAAATCAGGTGATCCAGCACCCTCCTTCTGTGGCCCTGAGAGCAACCTTAGTCTCAAAGACCTCACTAGTGTCCACAGAGGCAGAGTCGCCAGTGCGGCTCAACTGGGAGCGTAGTGCCTGGTGAGGTCTGTGTTCAGGCCCACGGGAAACTTGGCCTGGCCCTGGCGACTGCGAGGCTCAGCCCGAGGGCCAGTGAGGGCAGGGGTCTCAGGCTGCAGGCAGCAGTATATTAATGATGTCTATCCACACCACACACAGACACGCACACACGTTCATACACATGGTGGTATGTATTCCTGAGCATACACATACACACACGAACACCCATTACTACTCACCCACTACCTACTCATCCACATGGGAAGCACACCTTTGGTACCTGTGTTTACCATGCCAAAGCAGATGTGTTTATACAGACAGGCTTACACATGTGTGAACACATACTTAACATAGTTCATTAACTCTAAGACCCTGTTGTTAGATGCCTCATTATTTTATGTACCTAAGGGGGAAAAAAAAGTAAGCCTGGCATGGTGGCACATGCCTGTATTCCCAGCAACTTGGGAGGCTATGGCAGGAGGTCAACTTAACGAGACCCTGTCTCAAAAAATTAAAAGTACTGAGGGTGTAAGTTCAGCGGTAGAGCACCCCTGGGTTCAATCCCTAGTACTTCAAAAAAAAAAGAAAGAAAGAAAGAAAAAGAAAATATGCTCCTAATTAAACTCTGCTGTAATGCTTTATCATCACTTAGCATTTTTATAATCTATCAGAAGAGCCCTTTGAGCCTCATGTGGACTTAGATTTTTCTGCTATGTTATTCTTATGCACGCACAGCTCTAATGGCATGAGGATCTCAAGGATTCTGGTTCCTCTGCACTTGTGAGGCCCACCCTTCCAGGTCCCTCTCAGCAGAGCTGTCAGAGTGAGTGTCCCTCCAGGCAGCACAGGAGCAGGGCAGTGTGTCTGACGGCTCCGCTGTCATTTCTGGGTTTCCATCCGTGTCTTAGTGCCCATTCTGCAAGCCTAATGCTGGGCCCTCTCGGTCTCATGGGGAGGGTCCACAAGGTTTCCAGACAGCTACCAGGACTCGTATCCCTCCTCCGACAGTTACTGCCTGAACTGATGAGAGGTTGTGTTTGCCGTGCGAAGCCATAAGACACAGGGAAGAGGTTCCTGCTTGCACAGGCGGTGACCGCCACATTGTAACTACCACCTGTCACCAGTGATTGTAAAGGCAAGAAAAGAAGGGCGTCTAAGCCCAGGTGACATGCAGTGTGTCTCTGCTACCCAGGGTGTCTGCGGAATCCTTGTGTCCTATTGTTAGAAGAGTCAGGACCACAGACACAAAGGGCTGATCTAAGGGCCTGAGGCTCCACATTGCTGTCATCTCTGTAGGCCTGAAAAAAGGGCAGGAGAGGTCACTGTGGCCATCCACCCATCCACCTGCCTTCAAGCAGTGCCTTCCCTATTCTGTCCACATTCCAAGGCAGCCCATGACCAGGGAAGGCGTATGAGTCCAGCTCTCAACGGCTCGGGCTTGACCTCTGACAGTGCTTGCTGACCTTTGGCAAGCTTCTCCATCACTCGGGACCACCTTTTTCAGCATGAAAATAGAGACAAAGTACTGTTCTCCTTGGAGCCTTGGAAAGATGGGGCACTCTAGAAATGAGGTGGGGAGTATAGTGGGGGAGGCTGGAGTACTTTGTACTGCCAGAAAGTAACAAAGTGCTAAAAAGCCAAAAAGCAAATAAAGAGCCCCCAAACCATGAGGTGCATTACAGGGACACAGGAGTCAATGAAAGGAGCCCCCAGTGGCCAGAACTGGGCAATTTGAACAACAAAAGAAATAATGGAGCATTAAATTTTAACCCAAAGTATAAAACAAATATCCCTGAGTCCATGCTGATAAGTAAATGAACCAGGGAGAAGAGATAATCTGTGCAGAGGGATTCCGAATAACTTATGAATTTTCCTCACGGGTAAGGAGGTGGAATTTAACTCCCACTCTTTAAATGTAGGCTGTGCATAGTGACTTTTTTCCTATGGAAAAAAAGTTCAGTATGGAAAGAGGGAAAGAGTAACTTTAAAGCAAGGAAAACCTGACCAACACTGCCACAGCCAGGTGAGCACAGTCAACCTCAACAAGGATGTCATGCCATAGTATGTAGCCCCAACATGGTGTGAGGAGACGGTGCTTTACCTCTGAGAGCGTCCTCTCCCAAGCCCAGAACCCCAGTCTGACCATGAGAAGAACAGGCCCAATTTGAAGCAGACTCTACAAAAGACCTGGCCAGTCCTCCACAAAACCACCAAAGCCATCAAAACTCAGGAAGGTCTGAGAAACCGCCACTGAGGAGGAACAGACCAGAGCAACCTGCAGAGACCTGACGACGACATGCAGTGTCTTGTCCTGGGTGGCACCCTGGAGCAAAAGAGGACATTAGGCCAGGCATGGTGGCACGTACCTGTAATCCCAGCAGCTCGGGTGGCTGAGGCAGGAGGATCGTGAGTTCAAAGCCAGCCTCAGCAGCTTAGAGAGGTTCTAAGCAACTTATATTTTACTGTCTCTAAGTAAAATATAAAAAAAGGGCCGAGGATGTGGCTCAGTGGATAAGTGCCCCTGGGTTCAATCCCTGGTATCTGGGGAAGGAGGAAGAATATTAGGGGAAAATTTAGGGGGATTTACCTAAGATATAGCTTTTGGTTAACTATGTATCAGTATTGGCTCAGTAGTTGTAACAAATGCACCATATATAGTAACAGGTATTGCTGGTAGTGGCAGGGTGCATGGACCATCTCTGTACCAATTTTTCTTTTCTTTTTTTAAATTTTTTTTTAGTTGTAGATGGACACAATGTCTTCATTTTATTGCTTTGTATGTGGTGCTGAGGATCGAACCCAGGGCCTCACACATGCAAGGCAAGCGCTCTACCACTGAGCTACAGTCCCAGCCCCTGTACCAACTTTTCTACAAATCTAAAGCTATTCTAAAGTTAAGGGTTTACTGTAGATGGAGTATCCTTTATCTGAATGCTTGGGACCAGAAGTGTTTTGGCTTTTGGAACATTCACATAATGAGTTATCTTGGAGATGAGATGCAAGTCTGAACACGAAATTCATTTATGTTTCAGATTCATCTTAGACACGTAGCCCCAAGGTAATTTTGTACAAGATTTTGAGTGCACCTGCTTTGGACTGTGACCTTTTACAAAAAGCCAAGTGTGAAATTTTCCACTTGTAGCATCAGGTGGGTGCTTAGAAAAAGTTTTGGATTCTGGAGCATTTCAGATTTTGGATTTTCAGATTAGGGATACTCAACCTGTAGTTGAAAACAGGAGGGTGAGTACATCTATTGGGGCAGGTGGCTGGGGGTCAGTGGAGACACCCTGCAGGCTTCCCAGCCCTTAGTGTGAGTTAGTGTCCTGTGTGAGCACAAGTGGGCGTAATACCCCAGGGTCTTGCTTTCTCAACACTGTCCCCACCCCCTGCTCCCTCCTTGGTGGAGACCTGCCTGCACCTGGCCACCAAATAGGAATTGGACAGCCTGCTTTATAGCTCCTGGGGAGCAATGTTCCCTAGGAGAGAGGGAACTTGGGCTTCTCTGCTGGGCTCCCCCTGCCCCTACACTGCTAAGGAGATGCCAGTCTTGGTGTAAAAGAGAGGCTGCCCGCTGCCCTCCCCAGTGCTCCCTGGAGGCCTGGCTGCCTCCTATCCTCACAAGCTGAAACCCCAGCTTTTTTGCTTTAGAAGTGGAGTCTGACCCTCCCTTTTAGGAGGAGGAAGACAGAAACTGAAATCTTGGCCATGCAGGTTACAGGGGAACAGGGAGGGGGCTCTTGCCATTGCCCCTTGTCTGGCTGTCTAGCTGTTTACTGAATGGGGAACACTCCACCCAGATTTGGAAACAAGCAAGGCTGTCTGTGATCCAGAGGTCCCCGTAGGAGGAAGTGTTGGGAAAGAGGTTCCAGAAAGCCCAGGGGCAGGGTCCAGCCTGTCCTCCTGCCTGCCCTGCCGAGTTACCTCTTTGCCCTGATTCCCGCTCCATCCGGGTCTCTGACTTGGCGTTTGCCCTCCACCTTTGCCTCTGCATAGGCTGTCTCAGGGTCCCAGGGTCCCAGGGTCAGGGCCCTAATCTCACACCCCACCTCATCCACCCTCCTTGTCTCCCACCAGCCGGATTCATCTTCTCAGTTGGATGGAACATTTTTGAGATCGAGGATCTTCCTGGGTCCCCACCCTCATAGGGGAGCCCCAACTTGTCAAGTAGGACTGAGGAGACGTGGCTTGGAGAGCCGTGTGCTGCTGGGACAGAATGCACACGGTCAGGGCTGCCTCGTGGCCCCAGGCCCCATCAGCCCCCTTTCTATCTGCTTCCTGCTGGTGCCACAGTTAGCCAAGACCAGGGGAAGGGCCTACTTTCCTCCAAACTCTGCCTATTTTCTTTCCCAGGCCAGAGGAAGCCCATCCCAGTCGATCTTGCCTAGAACAGCCAGGTTTGGAACAGCCGCTGAGTATAAATAGGGGCCACAGAGTCACAGAGATCTCAGTTCAAATTCTGACCTTTCCACTTCACAGCTGGGAGTCCTTGGGCAAGTTACTTAACTTCTCTGAACCTCAGATTTCTTACCTATGAGATGGGAACAATTCCTCTTTCCATAGGGTTGTTGTGAGGTTGTACTCAAAGCCCCTTGGCTCAGTGCTGGCACATAGTAGGTGCTTGGGAAGTATCAGCTGGCTCTTCTGACCCCAGCTGCTTTGTGTCTCCTTGGCCAGAGTCCCAGCCTTTGCTTGTTTTTCTAGTGCACCCCAGAGGCTGTCTCAGGCTAACATACTAAAGTCAAACCCTAACCTGGGGCTGGGGTCCTAGCAGAGGTGACCTTGAACTTGGCTCAGGGGTGAGAAGCAAGAAAACCAGCAACATTGTTCTTTCTGCCCTGTGGGTGTGTCTTTTGGATGATCTCCCCTGAGCTGGCTCCCTGGCCTCATCTCTGGCATTCGGGAGGCAGCCTCGGAAGGCTGTAGCTGACAGAGCCAGGCCCTGGGTGCACAGCCAGGCTGGAGCCTGTGGGGCAGCCTGCGAATGTGTTCCAGATGGGGCTGGGGTCCTGGGCGTCCTAAGTGGCCACACTTGGCTGTGGCGCCATGTGCCAGGTGGCCCTGCACTTCCAGCCAACACGGCAGCCCTGGCTGGCCACTTCCTTGGCCTATACAAAGCCCTAAAGCAGTTCCAGCACAGTCAGAGCCAGGGAAGTCCCTACTGCAGGGCTGAGCTGACAGCTGTGTGCAGATGAGCGTGCCAGGACTCCAGAGAAGGACTGGAATAGGGAACTCAGAATGGCACAGCCAACCCCTCCAACCAGTGTCCTTGGCTAGAGGTGGTTGCCATTGGAACAAAGGTCACTGAAGGCCTCAACCATTGGATTTGTCTTGCTGAGTGAGGGACAGAAATGAAGACAGTTGTCCCTCAGTGTCTGTGGGGGATTGGTTTTAAGATCCCTGTGGAAACCACAATCTGCGGATGATCAGGTCCCCTGTATTGCTTGTGCAATTTTTCCACAGACTTCATCTTTTCTAGATTATAAAGTCTAATACAATTTAAATGCTATGTAAATAGTTATTATAGTGCATTGTTTAAGCAATAATGGCAAGAAGAAACATGTAACATGTTCAATACAGACACATTTTTTTCCCAAAGATTTTCAGTCCACAGTTGATTGAACCTGTGGAGGGAGACAGTGGATACAGAGTGTCTGTCATGTGGCAGGGGCCTGGCAGCCGTCTGCATGGTCCATCCTACTAGAGGGGTGTGTGGAGGAAGGCAGTGGCCCTTGGATGCTTCCAAAGGCCCAGAGGCCAGAAGATGCCCTGACCCAAATGTCCCAGTGACTCCTCTCTCCTCTCCTCTCCTCTCCTCTCCTCTCCTCTCCTCTCCTCTCCTCTCCTCTCCCCTCTTTTGTTCCTCGATTTGCTCAGGACAGCTGGTGGGCTTGCACGTGCTCGTGGGGCATGCACGTGGCTGTGTTGAGTGTACCTTGTTAGTGAACCCATCCCTGGTCTGCTAACAGAGCACATCAGATCAGGGAGGACCACAACACTGACACACCTCAGTGTTGAAGGAAGGCTAGCCCCAGCCTTGGAAGGTTGAGGAAGTTGGGGTTAGTTAGGAGTCACTTCACTGCAGGTCAATTATCATTTCAGCTGGCAGCAAAGCAGCCTCAGGTTGGAATTCTGCTAGGGAGCATGTGTGTGTGGCTGGTTGGACCTGCAGTCCCTCCTGGGATAAGCCTGGGGATGGCAGGTCGAGAAGGACATCATCTCCACACATTGTAGCACTGTGTTCCCATGAAGTCTTTGCTCCTGCTGGGGAGGGCGGGAAGGTGGGAGGAGCCCTGTGCCCATTGGCCTGTCTGTCCTGCTTTGCGGCGGGGAGTTGGCAGGGGCTGCTTGCCCACAGCGGGTGCTAGGCTTTGGTCTCGCTACTCAATTGGATCCAGACGCGGGCGCCAGGAAGGCCCATGCAGAAGCCTGATGCTGGCTGCTCTGGAGTCTGCATGTTGATGAACTGGGCAGACGCCAGTCCTGGGCACTGTGACACGTGGGCTGGGGCTGGGGCTCCATGGTGCATGAGCTTCTGCTGCAGTTCTGAGCCCGTAGCCTGGCTCCATCCTTGGCTGGCCCAGGAGGGGTGTGTCAGGGAGCAGGTCTCCAGTTCCCCTCCCAGCCTTCCCCACCCCGTGGGACTCCTGCACACATGTGGTTAGAAGCATTGTTCTCCATTTGGTGGACAACAGTCCCTTTGTAAGTTGGCTTTCTTTGCTCCTGAGTGGAAAAGAATCGATGACTGAAGGGCCAGGGGAGATGGAATGGTGAGAATAAGACATGAAACTCCATCTCAGCTCTAGGGAAGCCATGTGAGCAGGAGTCAGAGGCTGGCCTCCACTTCTGCCTCCATCACTGACGGCCGACCCTACCTCCGGACTTATGCAGTTCCCTCGTGGTTTCCAGATGTTTACCCATGCCAACCCTAGGATAGCCATTGTCATCCCCATTCTGCAAGAGAAAGAAACAGAAGTCCTAAAGGATTCCCTGTTGTGCACCAAGTCAGCCAGCTCACGAAGGGCAGAGCTGGGATTGGAACTGAGGACACTGGTAGACAGTTCATCATTGCTTTGTCTCCCCTTGGGGCAAGTCACTTTGCTCTGAGTCTCTGAAGCTCCATCTGGGGAACTAGTGACACAAATGACAGTGCACCCATACCTTCACCATGCTTTTAAAAGCACAGAATAGTTTCCATGAAACAAGCAAAATATGATGTCTGCCTAGGTGGTAGAGGGAAAGATGTTATTCCAGTGGCAATTGAAAAGGTCAAGTGGCTTGAACCAGGGCTCCCAGGAAGAGCCTCTTCAGAGACGTGGAGAGATAAGTGTCTTGGTCAGGGTTGCCAAGTCTGAGATTGTGCCCGCCTCTGCCTCCCCATGCTCACTTTGGCTTCACAGAAAGAGCTCAGCATTGGCATCGAGTGCTCCAGGACACGAATCCCAGCTCTTGTTAACTGTGTGTCCTCGGGCAAGCCATTTGACCTCTCTCAACCTCAGTCTCCTCCCTAGTAAATAGGGATAAGAATGCCCATCTGGTGAGGTCATGGTGGGGTGAAGTGGGGTACCACATGGTAGATACCTAGCCCAGGACCTGGCACGTCCCAGGCTCCTGGTGAATGTCTGCTTCTTCTTCAAGCGTGCTCTTGTCCTTGCAGGTGGATGAGATTTACCACGACGAGTCCCTGGGGGCCCACGTGAACATTGCCCTGGTCCGCCTGATCATGGTCGGCTACCGTCAGGTGAGGCCCCTGTCTATCAGCAGGTGAAGTTTGGAGGAAGATGGGCTATGAATCACAGTATAGGAGCAGCTCCATGGACAAGCATCCAGGAAACCAGGCTTCAGGAGGAGGCATTGGAGGTGTCGGGGAATCTGCTATTTCTTCAGTAGGGGAATTGACCATCCTAGGTCCTTACAGAGGGAGGCCCCTCTTCTTGAGAAACTGAGGGGCGACTGGGGCACTGACCAAGTCAAGTCCTGTCAGGGTAGAGCCCGGGGCTCTATGCTCTTAGGCCAGTCACTTACTCTCCATAATGGAGTAACAGCTGAACTTCCCACCAAGGGCAACTCTGACGACCACAGAGGAAAGTGTGTGTAACGTTGGCCATGCCCAGCACAGTACCTGCTTTGACGTTTAGTTGAGGGGTCAGGAATAGTGTGAGTCATTTCTTGTGGACACACACATGGGCATGGGGTTGGTTGGTGAACACTCACTGAAGCAGGGAGGCCGCGTGCCAGGGGCAGCCACGTACAGATAGCTGGGGATCTCTGGAATGTGCACTGCTGTCCCCTGGGCCTTGAAGCGTCCACCATAAGCAGAGGGAGAGTGGCCCTTGGCATCCAGGGATCTGACCACTCCGCTGTTGGTACCCATCCCCGGCCCTGCAGTCCCTGAGCCTGATTGAACGTGGGAACCCCTCACGCAGTCTGGAACAGGTGTGCCGCTGGGCGCACTCCCAGCAGCGCCAGGACCCTGGCCATGCTGAGCACCACGACCACGTCATCTTCCTCACCCGGCAGAACTTTGGGCCCTCAGGTATGCAAGGTACTGTGGGCTGGGCCTGGGGGTGGATGGGCTTCCTGTGGGGCCTGCCTCACGTCAGTGGGAGGGTTTAGGAACTGGGTGGACAGATGGGTAAAATTGGAATGGTTTCTTGAGAACCAGGGCAAATCAAAGGGTCCCCACTCAAGTGCCCACTCTTTAGTTCAACCTGCAGGCAGCTGTGAGCGGTCAAGCCCTGGGCCTGGTGCTCAATGTCCCAGAGCCTGGCTGCTTAAAGAACCCCCCACCCTGCCTGATGACCTTTGAGATATTTCTAGCCGGGCGCAGTGGTGCAAGCCTGTAATCCCAGCACTTTGGGAGGCTGAGACAGGAGAATCGCGAGTTCAAAGCCAGCCTCAGCAATGGCGAGGTGCTAAGCAACTCAGTGAGACCCTGTCTCTACATAAAACACAAAATAGGGCTGGGGATGTGGCTCAGTGGTCGAGTGTCCCAGAGTTCAATCCCCAGTACCAAAAAAAATTTCTGCCCACACCATGTTCTGGTATCCTTGTTGTAGATTGTGAGCACTTGGGGGACAGTCGTGTGGCCTGTAGGAAAGGCAATCCATGCCTCACCCCTGCTCCAAGCATTGCTAGCCTAGGGATCCAAGATTTCATCATCTTCTTGATTACTCCAGCTTTCAAATGGGGGAAATAATATTTGTCTTCCTCCATTCCACAGTTGCTCAAATGGCCAAGGAATGCATGAAATGCCCGTGACAGAGTACCGACAACTGAGCATCTGCAAACATGTGTGACTTTGACCCCCCGTGTTCCCACATGGGGAAAAAGAGGCAGAGTCTGGTGAAGAGGCTTGCCCAGGCCCCACAGCAGACAGGAAACAGGCCTGAGACCACACTGGCTCTCCAGGCCCGATGTTGAGGGCTTTTTAGTTTTTTCTGGTTTAATGCTGGAAATCAGTCAGCCAGCCCTGCCTATCCAAGGGCTTCTCATACAAATCAGCGAAGGCCCAGTGGTTTCCAGATGCACGCATGCACGCAGACGCAAGACACAGTGTGCACATGTACAGGTACACAGGCGGATACTCAGCCCCGTGTACACACCCACAAACACACAGACACACATGCACTTGTGTGTGTAGTAACATGGCATGTAGCACCAGTCCCAGACCTCCAAGACAGCAGGGACTCCAAACCTCCTTTCCGCCGCAGCCTTTCATTAGACTCCCCAAACCATGTCAAATGAAAGAGCACTTAGCAGCAACTCTGAGTCAGGGGATGTTCTCTCTTCAGACCCGGGAGGGGCTGCTTCCTCTCCACACCCCTCCTCAAGGCCTTTCTCAGTTCAGTCTGCCCTCCCAGCCCATAACCAGGTCAGGATTTTTTGTTTCTATTTTGCTTGGTGGTGCTGGGGATGGAACCCAGGGCCTCATGCATGCTAACTAAGCACATGCTATACCACTGAGCCCCAGCTCCAGCCCCTGTGGTGGTCTTCAAAGCAGCCCCTTAGCACACAATGGGGCTTAGAATACATTGCCCATAGCTGTCACTACCCATGCCACCTGCTGCCTTGCCGCCATTCCTGTGTGGCCTGACGGCACCTTTGTCAGTGTTCTGTGACCTCTGGAGAGTCATCTTACCTGTCCTCCAGGCCCATCTCTGCTACTCACATGTCATTCCTTGGTCCCCCTCAACCCCTGCATTGGAAGCCATTCCCTTCCCCTTTCTCCAGATCACCCTGGACTGTCCCCACCCCTCAATCCTCCAACTGTAGCACTTCAATACCCCTCTCCCAATCCAGTCACCTAATCCTCCTATGAAATCGGACCTTCCTTAACTGTGGGATGTGCTATGGAGAGGGAGCAGGGGTATAGATTTGATTCCTGTTTGATTTCTCCATGATATCTAGAGAGATTTTTATTTCTTCTGAGATGAGGTCTTGCTATGTTGCCCAGACTGGTGTCACAACTCCTGGTCTTGGCCCGCATGGTGGCGTAGGCCTGTAATCCCAATGTCTTGGGGTGCTGAGGCAGGAGGATCACGAGTTCAAAGCCAGCCTCAGCAAGTTGCTGAGGCCCTAAGCAACTTGGCGAGACCCTGTCTCTAAATAAAATATTAAAAAGGGCTGGGGATATGGCTGTGGTTAAGTGCCCCTGGGTTTAATCCCTAGTACAAACAACAACAACAACAACAACAAAGTCATCCCCTTGCCTCAGTCTCCCAAACAGCTAGGACAAGAGGCACACACCACTGTGCCTGGGTCCCCATTCTATCTAACACAGTGCCACCCTCTATCTCCAGATAGAAGGCATCCCAAGCTTGTTTGCAGACTGACTGACTCCAGGACTAGAGGGAGATGGTGTGGGAGAGTGTGTGCAGGCTCAGATCCTGCCTGGAAATCCCCCTTCTTGTTTAGAGACAGCAGGAGGCTGCAGGCCAGGAGGGTCTACTCTGCTATGGACAGGACTTTGGGAGCATCATTCTTCTTTAGGGACCCTCCAGCACAGGCCAGGATGTCCCTGAGGCAGCCACGCTGGGCACTAACCCTGGCCTGTCCTGCCTCATCTGCCTATGACTTCTCTCTCTGCCCTCTCCCTCTCCCTGGCAGGGTATGCACCTGTCACTGGCATGTGCCACCCCCTGAGAAGCTGTGCCCTCAACCACGAGGATGGCTTCTCCTCTGCCTTTGTGGTGGCTCACGAGACCGGCCACGTGTAAGTGGCACCAGGAGGGTGGGCGGTGCTGGTGGATCTGTGCTGTGGGCTGGGCCATGAACTCTAAGGAATCCTGTGGGTGAAAGGCTTTTCCCAGATCAGGTTCTGGCCCCAGTATCCCAGGATATGCCCGTGAGGCTTGTCTTCCACTGAGGCATGGTGTCTCAGCGCTGCCTAGGGAGGGAGGTCCTGCCCTGACGGAGAGGGAACCAAAAGCCTCACAACAATTCTGGGCCTGGGGACCAGATGTGGCCCTGCCTTTGGGAAGTTCAGTGGCAGTGTCCCTGTCATAGGCCGGGGCTTGTTTTCTGGGTGGTCTCTGTCCCTGGCTTCCCTCCGTTCTGCCCTCACCTCAAGGCCCTGGTGAGACCCAAGGCTCGGTGCTCACTGGAGAGCTGGCCTGGGCCCATCACAAACAGGCACACCTAAGCCCAGGCAGCAGGCCAGCAGAGGCTGGCTGTGGGTCTGCGGGCCTGGAGCTTGTTTACAGCATATTCACTCATTCGTTCAGCCGGTGTTTCTTGCACACCTACCTGTACCAGGCCCTGTTCTAGGAGCAGGGCTGCGGTGGAGAACAGGAGAGAGGCGCCCTCAAGAGATGTGCTGGGAAGAAACACGCGAGCCACGTCCAGTGTGTCACATGGCGATGTACACAGGCCATGCGGCTGGGCTCGCTGTCCACAGAGGCAGAGCTAAGGGACGCCACTGGCTCTGTTCCTCTTGCAACAGTGGGGGCTTCTCTCTCTGGGCCTTGGTTTCCTCCACTGCGACACAGAGGCTGGCACCAGGGAAGCCACTGCCTCCCTGCTGTGGAAGCTGATGGTCACATCTCTTCTGGAGCCAGGAGTTTGTCTTCCTGGAGAGGACAGGGGCCGCTCACTCTTCCCTGAGCAGAGGCTCCTCCCTGTGGAGAGACAGGGATGAGCTTTGGGGACCATGTGTCTGTCTGGGGGTCCGGGCCAGACGCAGCCACCTGGAATTACTGAAATATTGGGATGCTTTGACTTTGGTATTAAATACTAGCCATAGAGAGCAAAGTTTTAAAATTTAAACCATCTTGGGCAGTGCCTACCAAGCACAGAGCTCCATGGTATGGCTTTGGAGTCTGGGAGAGTTTAAGGGCTGGCACATGGAGAGGCTCAGTGACTGAATTGAGTGAGGCCCAGTCCATGCCCTCAAAGGCCTTCAGTCTGGTGGGAGATGGCATATGGCACGTGAGTTGATCATAACAGGACGGGGGGCCCTGTTGTAGCTGACAGCCCACCGGCAGGGCAGCCTGGGCTGGTGTCCTGGCGCAGCAGTGGGGTTTGAGGACTCATGGAAGCTGTAATGGTGTGGGTGGGGTGTGAGGAAGGAAACGGGTATCTGGGAGGAAAGAATAGAGGAACCATAGGCAGACATAGCTTTCCCCCCAGCAGCCTTGGAGAGAGAGGGCTGTGCCCTCCCCCAGGCCTGGTCAGGAAACCAAGGCCAGGGGGTGCAGTCTCCTGCGTCGGGCCTGTCTGCCTATCTTCCTTGAGGTGGGCACCCCAGCATGACTCAGGCCTCCCTTCTGTCCCCCTGCCTTCCAGGCTTGGCATGGAGCATGACGGGCAGGGGAACGGCTGTGCAGATGAGACCAGCCTGGGCAGCGTCATGGCACCCCTGGTGCAGGCTGCCTTCCACCGCTTCCATTGGTCCCGCTGCAGCAAGCTGGAGCTCAGCCGCTACCTCCCGTAGGTCACCTCTGCCCTGGGGATTGGGGATGGGGGAGCAGGTGCCCTGTGGAAACTTTCTCCTCACATTATCATCCACACCCCGCCTGGCCGTCTCTAGCCACCTGGCCTAAAACATCCCCCTTATCATCTCAGGTGGGTTCATGTGCACAAGAGAAGGCTTGCTTGCTGCTTGTGTTTGTCGTTAAAAACTCAGACCCCTGCCCCACCCAAGATGCTAGTGAGAATCAGCTGGCAGTTGGGCTTGGATTCACTCTGGATTGACCAAGCCTGTAGGCGGTACCCCAGCTGAAGGTTAGGAGCCTCAGGCTGGGGCTGGAGTAACTCTGTCTCCCCAGAGCCCCAGAGAAGGGGCAGGCTGAGGAGGGCATGTCCAGGTTCAGGGCAAGTGTCAGTGCCTGAGAAGGGGCTGGAGTGGATCTGGGTGGGTAGCTGGAGGAAGGGATGCGGTCATTGACCTCTGCAGGGAGCTGGCCAGGCCAGGCTTCCTAGTGCACTTTCTGCATAAGGGGTGGGTTTTGCCTCTTCCCCTGGGGCAGAGTAAGCCCTCATATTATTCAAGAATCAACTTTAATCTTGGCCTTGGTGTGTCCCTTTAACATGAGTAAAACTGGTCTCCTAAGTCAGCTGCACTCTGAGCTCTTAACCCAGTCCTGGGTCCCTTGCCCCTCACGGCAGATGGAGCCCTCCCACGCAGTGACTGGTAGAAACCAAGTCCCAGGCTAGGGCTTCTCAGGACAGCCTTCCTCCCTGGAGGAGGAGCCTTCCATCGCTGCAGGCTCCTTGCCTGTTAGAAACCTCAGACCTGAGTAGGAAGAGCATGGGATCTCCTGCCTGTGGCCCGGCTCACCTCCCTTGTTTCTGCTGGCAGCTCCTATGACTGCCTCCTCGATGACCCCTTTGAGCCCACCTGGCCGCAGCCCCCAGAGCTGCCCGGGATTGACTACTCAATGGACGAGCAGTGCCGCTTTGACTTCGGCACCGGATACCAGACCTGCTTGGCAGTGAGTATTCCCTGGGCTTCTGCCAGGCCAGGGATGCCAGGGGCACATCCTTCTATGACCCAAGCTAGTTGTGCACAGAGTACCTTCCCCCGGGACAGGCAATCGGCCTGGGGATGGTGCCAGCCACCAGGGATGAGCAAGGTGGATAGGACACAGGCCCTGCCCAGTCCTGCCTGTGGGGACAGGTGTGGCAGGAGGCTTGAATGGCCTCTACCCTGGGAAAGATGGCAGGAGTAGCACAGAGAGGGAGGGTGGCTGATGAGGTCCTGGCTGGCTGGTCACCTGGGCAGTTCACCTGTGAAGCAGTGCAGGTATTAGATCAGGTTCTGGTCCTTGGGGAGCAAGAGTGCCTACCCTTGGGAGGTTTGGCAGGGCACTTTAGCCTAACTGTACTCCTGTACCTGCATGTCACTTCTTTCCAGGGAGTCATGTCCTTGCCCTCATCCCCATGCCTGAGATCACAGATACCAGGGAGCATAACCCAGGCCCACCCTGCAGGACAGGTGGGGAGGCCCTTGAGGTTAGAGATCAGCTTGAATCACTTGGGAAAGAACCAAACTGCTAACCGTGGCCCAGGCTGAGGCTCTGATAAGGTGACATCTCAGAGCAGGGCACGTTCCGAAGGGCGAGGCCTGGGTAGTCCAAGTGCTTTGTTCCCCCCACCTCGGGTATTCAGGGTCCTCACCTGCATGGGACAGAGGCTGTCTTTGGTACCACGAGGAGCCCCTGTATGTGGTCACCTTCCCTATTCTCCAGGCCATGCTGCGTCATGTGGTTTGACAGCAGTGCTTTGGGACGAAGGACAGGGTGTGGGATTTCAGTTGGTGGGATGCTTGTCTGGCTGGTGGGGATGATGAGGTGAGGGTGCAAAGGCAACTGGGGCTTTCCGGGACAACCCGGAATATACGATCACCAACCTCTGGCCTCACTGGATGTCCACCTTAGAGGGAGATGGGGGCCTCGACCTCATCTGGGTCTCTTTAGGGTCCCCTGTGTGCACATCAGTGACAAAGTAGCTTTGGCAAATTAGGGAACGGAGGCCAGGAGAAAGGACAGGGGTGTGTGGGCTGTGCTGGGCCCCTTCTCAGTGCCCTCTGGGGAGAAGAGGGGTCTTGGGAGCCAGTGGCACTTGGCGAGTGGAGCTTGAGACTGCATGGGCTCTGGTTTCCTTATGGTTCCCTGGGCCCAGGCATCCACCACACCTTCCTCTCTCCCCCCTGCCCCCTGCTCCTTGGACAACTTGTGAGGTGAGGTGACCTGACCCTGGTGACCTGACCCCTTTGCCACACAGTTCAGGACCTTCGAGCCCTGCAAACAGCTGTGGTGCAGCCACCCCGACAACCCATACTTCTGCAAGACCAAGAAGGGGCCCCCGCTGGATGGGACCGAGTGTGCACCAGGCAAGGTACCTGCAGGGTTGGCAGTGGACGTGCTTCCCCGGGGCAGGGGTGGGGTGGAGGGACATCTATGGCTGGGACAGGTGCAGATCCCAACGGTCCCCTGCCCGTGGGTATGCAAAGGAGGGACAGTGCCAAAGGACAGGACGGGCCCACTGTGCAGCTGATCTGCCAGGAGTCTCCCCACAGCCTCCCACGGGCACATGCTTTTCCCTCCACACCGCAGCCCTTTGCCTCTGCAGTTGGCCAGGTTTAGCAGGATGGCATGCTCTGTCAGCAAGAGTGCCTGCCCCATTTCACAGATGAGGAAAACGAGGCCTAGGCAGGATAAGGAACTTGTCGGGCCCACTTGTGGGGGCTAATCCCGTAGTGATTAGCCTACGGGATATGAAGGAAGACTCCAGATGTCCAGCCACTCCCAGTTCCTTTGTCCCCTCCCTCAGTGTGTCCTTTACGTATTCCTGGCAGGTGTTCACTTCCTTTTGCATGCATGGGTGCCAGGGCTGCTTCAGTCAGGGGACTTCATTGTTGGGTCTGAGGACCCTGAGCTGGGGTTCTGCTCTCTTGCTGGCCCTGCCCTTGATCACGTTTTAGTGACCTTGGGCCATTCGTTGATCTTCTCCAGCCCTGCTGACCCTGCCTATCCCTGACCAAGCCTCCTTCCCACCCCTCGGGATGGAGGTTACTGGGTCAGGCCAAAGCCACTAAAGGTAAAGGAGCTGGGGAGAAGCAGGACCGTTCAGAGAGGTTTTTGCATAGCATCAGCCGTGAGCCCAGTGCCCCGCCCACCAGCCTGCCCTCTGACCTGTGACCTGTGCCCTAGCCAGGCTCAGCCCACTCTGACCCTTCCTGCTGGGCCTCTCCCAGGTCTGTGCCTTCACAAACAGATAGGGCTTCCCATGGCCCTGGATGTGCCCTGTGGGCTCCAAACCTGGTTGGTTTTCTTCCTAGGCAGCTTTATCCGTTCCAGGTCTTTCTGCTTCTTAAGTTTTCCCAGGTGTTTTCAAAGTCCCAAGCCCTCCCCAGTCACAATTTCACAGAAATAGTTTATCAGTGAGGGCTGGGGTTATGGCGCAGTGGTAGCGTGCTCGCCTAGCACGCGGGAGGCACTGGGTTCGATCCTCAGCACCACATAAAAAAAATAAAATAAAGATATTCTGTCCACCTATAACTAAAAAATAAATATTTAAAAAAAAATAGTTTATCAGTGAGTCTCAGTTTGAGCTGCATGTTGGAATCACCCAGGGAGCTTTAAAACTCCCCACCCCTAGAACAGAGAGTGACTGCACGTGGGCCCAGAGGGTCTTTTTGGGGTGGTAGAAACATTCGGAAATTGGATTTTGGTGAAAGTTGCATGACTCTGTGTATTTATGAAAGATCCCGCAATGAGTGACTTTTATGGTCTGTAAGCCGTGCGTCACCATAGCTTCTGAAAGCCCTTCCCCCTGGAGATTCTGGCTCAGCTGGTCTGCAGGAAGCCCAGGCATCTGGAGCTTTAAAGCCCCCCCACCCCCCGCCCCATGACTCCAAGGTTGAGAACTGCTGAGCTCATCTCTTGAGAAAGACCCAAAGAGCTTTGCTATTTCCTTCGTGGGAGCCTCTATAGCAAGAGGGAGGGGGTTGGCCTCCTTGGAGAGCCCAGCTCAGGCTCTGCAGGGGCTGGTCCTGCGGCTCTTGGCAGTAGTCATGGTGAACAGGTGAGGACACTGAGGTTCTCCAAGGCATAGGGACCCACCCAGCTGGCCATGGCTGAACTGGGGCCTCTGAGATTCCATGCTTCTGCTCCCCCCACTGCAGGGCAGGCCTCCCTGGCAAGCTTGACTCTGGGGACACATCTGCTTGTGGCCCCTTGAAGGCGAGTCAAGGTACATAGCCAAGATCAGATCTGGATAGCATGTGAAGATTGCGTTTTTCTTCTCCTCTGCCTTTTATTTCTCCTGGGATGATGATTGAAATAATTGCATATTTATTCTCCTCATCAATCTCACTGAATACTATCTGCTATTTCTGGAGCGCTGTGTGCTCCCAGCACCGAATTCTGTGGTGAGGTGCAGTTATCCGCATGGTACAGTTGAGGATGAGGCTCAGGAAGGTGAACCTTCTGTCCGACATTGCTCAGGGGACGACAGGGGTGGGACCCTGTCTACCCCCAGCTCCTTCTCTTAATGCTTTTTTTCTGGGCTCTCCCATGGTGTCTTGTGCCCGCTGTGCCTTGTGTTCTCTTGAGCACCCTTCATAGCAGGCTGTAACGCAGTGGCCCAAGGTGACATGCCCTCTGCTCTGCCCCAGTGGTGTTTCAAAGGTTACTGCATCTGGAAGTCGCCGGAGCAGACTTATGGCCAGGATGGAGGCTGGAGCTCCTGGACCAAGTTTGGGTCATGTTCTCGGTCATGTGGGGGTGGAGTGAGATCCCGCAGCCGGAGCTGCGACAACCCCCCGTGAGTGCACTTGGTGGGATGGACAGGGCTGGGGACTCCCTTCCTTATGGCTGAGGGTCTTGCAGGGGAAGGGGGGGTGGACAGAGAATGGCTCCTGTGTGTTCTATGGATGAGGACCCAAAATCGTTGGGGGTGGGGCAGGGTGCTCCCACCAGCATTTCTCATTCTCTTGAGTGTTTCTGAATTGGGATTTTCAAATTCTCATGCACTGAAGATTCCCTAGAGGATCTGGGTGGACCCGAGACACTGCCAATTAAGCCCTCCCGTGACCCTGGTCCTCTGGCTAAACTTTGAGTGAACATTGATCTAGATGTATTGCATACAATCCCCAAGTTTATTTTTCACCATATGGAACAAAACTTCCTTTTTCTTAACTTACCTCTTCCTAACAAGGTCCTCATGCTCCCACCCAAACTTCAGCATCCTGGAGAGACATTTAGCCCTTATCCCCTCTGTGGGATCCCCTCCCCTGCTCCATGGTTGGAGAACTTCCCAGCTCTCTGTGGTCCCCATCTCCCAAGCTGAAGCAGTTTGCTTAGGGCAGCCTCATGAGAGATGAGGACTGGCTGAGGCTGCCTAGGGACCTTCACATGGACAGGGCCTGGCTCAGCCCTCTGCTGGCACCAAGTGGGGTGATGTATTCTGCCAAAGGGCAGATCACAGGAGCACAGCGGCTCATCCTCATAAGTAGTGACATCCACACTCTGAAGCTTCCCTGCGGGGATGGGAGCTCACTGCCTACTGACGCAGCCTGTGCCTTGTTAGCAGCTAGCTATATTGACCTTCTGCACATGGAGCCAAGGTGGACTTCCTTGTAATCTTCATCTTTGGGAGATAAAAAAGCTGAGGTGACGGGAAGGCACAGTGGCGCCCCCTCTTCACTACCTTGCAGTCATGACCTGCAGTTATCCCCTGGATCAAGGAAGCCATCTATGGAGCTCCTTTGTAATAATAGCTATTTTTATTTTATGAGGCCTAAATGAAATAACATCTGCCCTCAGCACCATGCCCAGCAGAGATTTAGCACTTAGTAGATGCTAGCTAATATCAAGATAGTGGTTACAATTGTTATTACTACAAAGTGCATTGAGCCCTTGGTCTGAGTTGGATGGGATGCTAAGCACTTAGATGCAGAAGTCCCTGTGATGCTCTGGCATCTGTGATCAGGGTGCGATTAACCTCATGCACTTGGATTCTTATATTGGCAGTTTTAATCCTCTTGACTTAATGGAGAAAAGAGTGTAGGTTGCTTTACGATACCCTCTCTTATCATTTTTACAGACACCAGTAGGTAGGTACCATGGCCTCTCTTTTCAAGGGCAAAGCCAAGTGACTTGACCATGGTACATGGCCAAGACTTGGACGCCATGCTCATCTGATTCCAAATCCAACTCTCCTCTACCACTCCATAGTTTATTATGAGATTAAATGGATGTGGATGCAAATAACGGCATTGAGTTATTTAAGTGCCTACTGCATGGGTAATCAGTCCTAGTGTCTGTTTGTCTGCCTCCTCACCCTTGCACACAGTGGAATAGGTGATATATGCCTGAAGGGAGAGGAAGGAGGGTGGGGAGACAGAGCTCAGCAGCTATGCTGTGGGTCGCTCTCTAGTTTGTAAGCTAGTGGAGCTCTTGCCATGCTACCGATGCTACCATAGAGGCTGAGCTGCCCCTGAAAGCCACCACCAGCCTCATCAACCCGCCAGATCACCTGGTCTCTCTGTGCCACCCCAGCCCAGCCTACGGAGGCCGCTTGTGCTCAGGGCCCTCCTTTGAGTACCAGGTCTGCAACAGCGAGGAGTGCCCCGGGCCCTATGAGGACTTCCGGGCCCAACAGTGTGCCAAGCGGAACTCCTACTACATCCACCAGAATGCCAAGCACAGCTGGATCCCCTACGAGTCTGAAGATGGTGAGTGGCCCTGCCTACTCCCCATGTTCTGGCATCTGCTGGGGCTGTGTGTTCCCAGGCAGAGCCTCCCTCCATGCTCCCATCAGTGAAGGCAAGGGACATGGAGGTGCCGAAAGGACATTGTAGTCGTGAGTGTTGCCACAGACCTTTGTGCACGCCTGTGCGTTGTGACCCTGGGGCCACGGTCCCCATCCAGACCATCCCTTGATTGTATGCTTCTGACCACAGTTTCCCAACAGATACAAGGAAAGTGACTTGGAGGGTGCTTTTCTTGGGGTGCTTTTCTCAGGGGTGCTATAGAGCTTGCAGGGCTAGGATTGGGGTCGGTGCCTTTCAGACATCTGTGCTTGCCTGCGTGGGTGAGCATCTGTCCTAAGAATGTTGTTCCAGAGAACACAGGAACACTTTGCTCCTTAGAAAAAGTGAGGTTGGAGCTTAGCTAAGCTTCCTGGAATTTATCCCAGCCCTCCCCAAGGGTGCAGGCGCCCCTCACTTCACATGACCAGTGTCCTCACAAGCTCAGTTTTATCACATGTCAGGTTCTTATCTGGTACCAACCAGATAATCAAATCACCTTCCAGCAGTCACTGGAGGTGATTTGAAAGGCAGGCAGAGGGACCCCTCCAGACTGCCTTGGAATGGACACACAGGCCTCAGGACTCACGCAGAAGGTCTGAATTTTAGGACCATGCTGTTGTCAGTTGCCGTCTGCTTTGAGCACTCCTGTGAGGACACCCATATTCATGGCATGTTAGCGCCTTCAGGCTCGGGGGACCTTCCCAGTCCTCTGCGCCCACATCTTGCCCACAAGCTCCTGTTTCCCTGTCAATAGATGCTCCTTGCCATGCAGTGCTGGGCTCCAGGCAGCTCCCATGAGAATGGCCTTTCATTTCCTGAGCCCAGGGTTGACCTCAGGACCCCATGCTCCAAGGCTCAGGTATAGAATGACAGAATCTTCAAATTGGAAAGAACCTCAGGGGCCCGTCATTGCCACATCCTTTGGAGCACCCTTGCAGGGGCCATCATGGAAGTCGGCCAGCTTCCCAGACATCTTCTGCCTGGTTGTATTGGCCAGGATCCTGCCTGACTCCCTGTGCAGGGAAACCAAGGCAGTGTGTGTCAGGGCTCCAGGTTAGTGGTCTGAATGTTGAAGGCGACGTCACCAAGTGACCTGGGAGCTCAGGGTCTGGAAGCAGGAGCCAGACAGGTTCCTTAGAAATGAGCTGTGGGAGAGGCTCACCTTGGAAGCCTTCCAGGTCCAGTCAGTAGCAAATGGGGTATGGGGACGGGACGGCTGGGAGGCCCCAGGCAGCTGGACTTTGGACTTTTTCCAGGACTTCTAGACAGATTCCAGGAAGCTGGTTAAGCCCTCAACCTTGCCTTTTCTAAGAAGCACAGCAAGTGTTTATGTTTTCTCTGGAACCTCCTTTTTAGGTCATCTGCAGCCCAGATAGAGAAGAGAACATTTTCATAGTTAGAACTGGAAAGGACCCTCTTCCCTGCCTTTCTTCATTTACAAACCCAAATCTGGCGCATTGCTCTGCTTGACTTTCCCACTGCCTTCAAATGTGTATGAATGTGTTAAGATACACGGTCAGACCACTGGTGTGCTCGGCTGCTGGGTCAGGTCCTGGCTGAATCACCAAGTGACCTCTACTTCTCGGTTTCCTCCTCTGTCATTCTAGGACCTACCTCCTTGGGATGTTGAGAAGGTTGAACAAGTTGATTCCCAAAAAGCATTTCGAGTTGCACATCAAGAGTGTGTGTAGGCTTTGATACCTAGGAAGCGTCCACTAAGCCTTGACCTATTATTACTGGTATTATTTTGTCACTTGATTTTTCTCAATATCCTGATGAGGCATTCTGCTGATCAAGGATAATGAAATAGGCTGTGAGAGGCTAAAGCACTTGCCCCAGGAGACGTGACTAATTAGTACGTACCAGGGCAGGGATTTTCTGCCCTGACTCCACACGCAGTGATCCCCCTACTCCCCAGAGCGGGCTCTGGGAGCTTCTTGGCTGCACTGCGGGCTGATGTCGTCCTGGGCTGCTGAAGCCCAGCAGGGGGATCAGCATGGTACCTCTCCCCACAGACGCCCAGAAGTGTGAGCTGATCTGCCAGTCAGCAGACACAGGAGACGTGGTGTTCATGAACCAGGTGGTCCATGATGGAACGCGCTGCAGCTACCGGGACCCTTACAGCCTCTGTGCCCGTGGCGAGTGTGTGGTGGGTGTCCTCTCCAGGTTGCCCACCCTCTACTGGTCCTTGGAGACTGGACAGCAACACTGTCCCCACTCCCATGCTCCTTAGGAAGATAAGCATGCGTGCACCTGCCGCACTCAGGCCGTCCCCTTGGTCCTTGACACAGCCCTGGGGTGCCGGAAGGGGTTACTTATTGCCCACCCTCATTTAAGGGGAGAGATGGCAAGAATTGTCACCACGCTGGGTTTAAGAGCCTGCCAGGTTGCGTGGAGAATTTGCAGTAGAGTCCTGTCTGGAACCTTTCTGGCTTGGGTTCTTCTCTTGGCCAGGGCCTGGGGAATGGGCAGGGCTGCAGGCACGTGGTAGAGGGTTCTTTCCGCTCATCGTACCTCTGGCCTCAGCCCGTCGGCTGTGACAAGGAGGTGGGGTCCATGAAGGCTGACGACAAGTGCGGGGTCTGCGGCGGTGACAATTCCCACTGCAGAACTGTGAAGGGGACTCTGGGCAAAGCCTCCAAGCATGCAGGTGAGTGGGGCTGGGCCCTCCTCCTGGATCTGGGCCCTGGTTCAGTGTGGGGTGGAGGGGTCCCCAAGCCTGTCCTCAGACCTCCCCAGGCCACCCAGGGTTGGTGAGCCAGAAGCAGCAGCCAGTCACCCCATGTCCCGGGAATGCTGGGGCTGCTCACTGGGCCTGGGATCTCCAAGAAGCCTCTTCCTGCTAGGTGATGTGTTGTGCTGGGAGCCCCACTATCTCATTGGCCCTGGGGCTGTTGGTGGGGGTGAGGGGTCAGATAGGTCTGAAGGTGTGGCCAAGGCTGGATTGGTAATCATCTTCTTCCTCTTCTTTTTCTTCCTCTTCTCCTCCTCCTTCTTTCTCCTCTTCCTCCTTACTCTCCTTCTCCCCTCTCTCATTTTCTTTTAAACCTGTGGTACCTCTTGTTTGAACTCCTGGTACATTTGAGTTCCTTGGCTCCTCACCTCCAATCTGGCCAAATTTGATGTGGAAAAAGTCCAGCTAGTAGTTCTTTACATGTTAGTATGAATTAGACCTATATCTCTATTTCCCCTGGGGGGATTTTATAGTTTTGTTTCATCTTTCATAGTATGTGATGGGGGAAGGTTGGTGACTCTGAGAAAGGCTTGTTTCCAGGCCTTGGAATGGGAGGGCCATGGGGGCCCAAGACAGCCACATGGGATCTTTGTGGCCTATTTCATCTAAATCCCTCTAGTATCCTAAGGTGTGAAAAGGAAGGGAGCTGAGGTCAGAGAGGATGAAAGGAGGAGGAAATGGGAGAAGTGAGAGAACTGGGTCAAGAGAGTGGGAAGTAGTAGCCACACTCGTGCCCATGTGTTTACAGGGTGCCTGAAGCTATGACATCCCTGGAAACAGGTTCAGAGAGGTTCTGGGGTTAAGTGAAGTGTTCTTGATTGAGAGGTTCTCCAAGTAAATGGGCCACCTACTCAGGGTGATCTCTGCTTTTCTGGAACCTTCTGTGTGGCAACAGCTGTCAAACTGGTGCAGATCCCGGCAGGTGCCAGGCATATCCAGATTGAGGCGCTGGAGAAGGCCCCCCACCGCATTGGTGAGTGCTGGGAGAGGTGGTGGGCCCCAGGCCCTGCCCTCAGGTCCAGGACTTCTGGGAGAGCAGAGGGCGAGTGGATATCCACAGACTTGAATGATGAACGGAGAATCCCCCTTTTTTACTTTTTCTCATTTCTAAACATATGCTGAGTGGGTGACTTGTCCCATGATTCAAATTTTAGAGAGTCTGAAAGGAAATCTAGTTAACAGTCCTCCATGCACCCCTGTCACACAGGGATGGTTTTTTCCTCAGAGGAAACCACTGTTTAAACTTCTTGCGCATGTGGAGAGCTTTTAAAGGAAAATAATTTTCACAGAGTATATCTGTCAGCTTTTGTCCCATAACATACCACCCTCAAACGTAGCTCCAAACAACAATTGTTTCTGAGCTCACAGTTCTGTGGGTCAGCCTCAGGGCTGGGTTCAGCTGGGTGGTTCTACTGCTGCCTGGATAGACTTAGGCAAATCCTGTCAGCTGGTAGGTCTGTTGTGGACTCATTGTGAGAGTTTGGTTCTGGCTCTCAGCTGGGGTTGTAAAGGTGACAGGACCCTATGTGACAACAGGCTAACTGGGATTATTCACAGTCCATCTGTCATGTGGTCCTCAGCAGTAGCAAGAGAAGGCAAACCCCAGGGTGCAAGCACTTTTTGAGTCTCTAATTTTCTAATGTCCCATTGGTCCAAGTCACACAGCCAAGCTCAGGTTCAAAGGGTAGAAAAACAGAATGTGGCTGGGAAAAATGGTCAAGTCACAGCACCAGGAGGTGTTGCCTGTAGGAATAGGGGGAACTTACAGCCATTTCTGTAAGTTCCAGAACGTGGACCCTTAAATTACTCCAGTTATAATGATACTTAAACACAGAGTCACTATAGGAGGTGTTTGCCCTCTGTGCTTATCACAGTTACACAGCTATGAAGCCAGGACAGATTAAAAATTAGAACCTTGAAAGAAATTCAAAGATTCAAATTAGTTAAAATAATTCAAACCATGAATATTAACATAATGTGAGAAGTGTTTTTGTTGATTTGTTTTACTTTTGTTTGTTTGTTTTTGGTACTGGGGATTGAACTCAGGGGCACTCGACCACTGAGCCACATCCCCAGCCCTATTTTGTGTTGTATTTAGAGACAGGGTCTCACTGAGTTGCTTAGCGCCTCGCTGTTGCTGAGGCTGGCTTTGAACTCACGGTTCTCCTGTCTCAGCCTCCCAAAGTGCTGGGATTACAGGCGTGTGCCACTGCACCCAGCTTTTGTTTTACTTTTGATGAAACCAAAGTGGTAGTCCCAAAACAAACACGTCCAGAACTGGGGGTATAGCTTAGCATGTGCAAGGTTCTGGGTTCAATCCCCAACACCACATAAAACAAAAATAAAATAATAAATAAACATATCCACAGCTAGGTAAAATAGATTTGTGGTGGTCAGGGCCTGCGGGGAGGAAATAGGTGACTACTAGTGGGTGTTGGGTTTCTTTTGGGGGTGATGAGAATGTTCTGGAATTGCATAGTGTTTTTGTCAGTTATTTCACTGCTGTGACTAAAGGCTCTGACCAGCACAATTGTAGAGGACGAGAAGTTTATGTGAGGGTTCACGGTTTCAGAGGTCTTAGTCCATAGAAGCTGGCTCCTCTAGCTTCCTGGGGCTTGTGGTGAGGCTAAACATCATGGTGAGAGAGTATAGCAGAGGGAAGCAGCTCACATGTTGTATTTAGAGACAGGGTATTTTTATCAGAAAGAAGAGAGACTCCACTCGCCAGATACAAATATATACCCCAAAGCCACACCCCCAGGCCCCACCTCCTGCATCCACACCCTAGCACTTCAGTTACCACTCAGTTAATCCCTATCAGAGGATTAATGCACTGACCAGGTTAAGGCTCTCACCCAGTCATTTCTCCTCCAAACCTTCTTGCATTTCTCACATGCGAGCTTTGGCAGGGGTGGTGGGGGTGGTGGGGGGAGGGCAGGGCGGACACACACATCTAAACCATAACACATAGTGATGTGGTTGAATGTACTAAAACATCACTGAATCACACACTTTCCTAGGGTGGATTGCGTGGAGTATGAACTCTATCTGAAATACAGACACGGGGCTCCATGGTTTGGAGCAGGGCCTGGTGGGCCATGGGCAGCCGGCAGCAGCTGGGTTATCCTCCACATACCTGTGCTCAGAACCCTCACAGAGGGCCCAAGCACTGCAGCGTCACCTTGGCTTGTCACAGAGGCCCCTCTATCCTATGATGCCCACCAAGTGACACTGCTTGGCATCTCCTCCATCAGAAACATTAACACAAAACATGAGATTTTTTGGCAAGCTCAAATACCACAAAAATGCCAACAATCCAATTATTAGATTATTGTTAATATAATAATAAAAAACTTTTTGAAAGCTTCCTGGAGAACTTGTATCCCCTAGAGAAGACGTCTGCATTGATGCCTCTCCTAGTACAGCTGCAAAGGATTCCTAAGCCGCTCTGGGAAGCTCCTGAAGGGGCGTGGTACATACAGGCCATAGGCACACGAGGACACTCAGGCCCTTTGTGTGCTCTAGTTCACCCAGGGGGCTGGGGGTGGGGCCAGTCGGGGTCTGAAACTCCTGTCTCCCAGCCCAGTGCCCTGGCCAGCTATGCTCCTCTACTATAGCATGAGCTCGGAGGACATTGGTTCAGCTAACTCCTGCTGGACTATGGGAAGGGTGCTGGATTGGGGGAAAGGAGGGAAAGCACATTTTCCTCAGGTGCCACACTGCCTGCGGATGAGGCTGTACTATGAGCAGCCGGCCCCTCTACCCTCCAGAAGTCTAAGTCCTTGATCCCCATAGGTGGGGAAGTCCATGTGGCTGAGTTGTTCTCTGTGGGACCAGGGAGGAGGCTGCCAGCACTCAGGGGCAAGTGGAGTGTGGGAACATTCTGGGGTCCTGGAGGGAGATGGTGCAGGGGTGGCCTTGGGGCTGAAGCCTGAAATCTGTTTGTGTTGTGCATTTACATGTGTAAGATGATGGTGGCCCTCAGCGCACATGTGAGAAATAGGTGCACGTGAGTGTAGTGTGTATGCGTGCATGTGTGTGTGTGCATGAAGACATTGCCTGTCAGGGCATGTGCTCTCTGCAGAAGCCCAGGACAGAGAGCAGCCTCTGCAGCGAAGGCCAAGGCTCTGTCCAAACTCACACCATGTTTCATCTGTTATCTTAGATGAATCTCATGAAAATCTATGAAGGAAACCGTTACCCCATTTTTGCAGTTGAGGAAAGAGGCTCAGAAAGTTTAGATCGTTACCCATGGTACAGGGGGCTCAATGGCAGAGCTGGGTCCGGGTGGTACAGACACCTGGCCCAACCTCACCCCTGGAATGAAGGGTGTCTGAGATGGGGCCATGAGCTGCAGGAGTGGTCAAGGGCAGTGCGGAACTCGGGCTGGACCTGGCCCGAGGCACTGCCCAGAGCTGGCCCAGAGCTGGCCTAGGCAGTTTGAGGGCTGAGGGTCAGGGCAGCCGTGGAAGAGGCCCGGGAGGGTAGGAGGTGAGGGGCAGCTCCCAGGAGAGGAGGCTCTGCTCCCTGTCCCACTTTCCTATGGTACTACCGCCTCCCCTCCAGCCAGGGCAGACCCTGCCCCTCAGGGAGCCTCTGCTTCCCTGTCTGTATTATAATAGCCCAGCCCTTAGGATGTGAGCCAGGCGCCACCTGAAGAGCTATCGGAGTGGCTGTGGCTGGTTCATGGTTAGCTCTTAGGTTACAATTACCCTCTTTTTTTTTTTTTTGGTACTGGGGATTGAACCCAGGGGTGCTTAACCACTGAGCCATATACCCAGCCCTTTTTATATTTTATTTAGAGACAGAGTCTCGCTAAGTTGCTGAGGCTGGCTTTGAACTCATGATCCTCCAGTCTCAGCCTCGTGAGCCTCTGGAGCGTGCCCCACTATGCCCTGCTTGATTACCCTCATTTTAATCTAGATGATGGGGCTCGGAAGGGCCTCCCTCCTGACATCCCAGGGTGCAATCCTTTGCCTCTCCTCTCACTCTTCAGCCACAGGGCTGGGGTCCCATGTTCCCACTCTTCCCCTACCTTGGTTGCTTCTAGTGTGGCCAAGGGCCTTGGCTGGGCGTCTGCTTAGGCATAACTGCCCTCACCTGCCACTCAGCCTTTTTTAGTAACGAGTTGCCAGTTCCTCCCTGGCCAGGACGTATAGGGATAGAAATTTATGGATATTTTAAAATCTCTCGCTGCGTGCAAGGCCCTGTGCTGGGCACAGACACTGAGCTGGCTGGCGGTGTGCTGCGGGCCGTCTGTGGTAAGAGTGTGAAGCGTCTAGTGCCAGGGGCATGTCTCCCACTCTACCAGGGCTCTTGCTTGTGTGAACTTCTTTCCTTGCCCAGCAGCTCCACGGGGGTAGGGTATTGCTATTATCCTCCTGGGACAGCCACCCTGAGTATTGGGAACAACTATCAGTCCTACTTTACAGGCAGCAAAACTGAGGCAGCATTTGGGCATGCTACCTAACTTTCCCATGGTCACTCTGACTCCAGGACCTGGACGCAACCTCTATGCTCTGCTCCAGAAGCTTCAGAGAGGGCAGTGTCTCTGAGGGCTGGGCAATCTGAGGAGGCAGATTATGCCAGGTCTAGGCGATGGGTAGAGATGAGTTAGTCAGGAGGCAGGGAAGGCAGTGAAGGTGGGAGCAGTGGTGGAGCAGGGTCCAGAGGCGGGGACAGCGCGTGCAGGGGGTTGTGTTGACCTACCTAGAGGAGGGTGCAGGTGGGAAGAGGGGCAGCTGGACCGGGAGCCCCGAGGGCCCCACTGGGAAGGCCTTGACTGTCATATTCACTGACCCCTGTAGTGGGGATTAGAAATCTGTGTGACCCTCTCCCCCGGCCAGTGGTGAAGAACCAGGTCACGGGCAGCTTCATCCTCAACCCCAAGGGCAAGGAAGCCTCGGGCCGGACCTTCACCGCGCTGGGCCTAGAGTGGGAACACACGGTGGAGGACACCAAGGACAGCCTCAAGACCAGTGGGCCCCTGCCCGAAGCCATCACTGTCCTGGTGAGCCCCGCTCTCTGAGGTGGCCCCTGTCCACTCCTTGCACCCTGCTCCCTGTCTCCACTGCAGAGACTGCACCCATCCAGGGGAAAGCTCCCATGCCTGTGTGTGCAGGAGGCCAAGGCACCCTCTATCCTGGGGACAGACCCTCATTTGTACTGAAAAGCTGGCAGGGTGAGCTGGGCCCAATGGTATATCCCTGTAATCCCAGCTTCTCGGGAGGCTGAGGCAGGAGGATCCTAAGCCTCTAACTCTCAATAAAAAAAAAACAAGCTGAGTGGTAGAGCGCATACGTGAATAAACACACACACAAGCCGGCAGGGTGACAAGTGAGGAGGGAAAAGGAAATGTTTGTCCCCTCATTGTCACACCCCAGAGGTCACATGCAGGAAGTCTGTTCTTCACAGCAGCGATGGACGTGGTTCTGGTCAGAGGTGTGTGGTGGGGGCAGGGCTGGCTCCTGTCATCTGGCATCATCTGGAGTCAGTGTGCTCATGGCATGGTCAATGCATGCGTCCTGATGTCACTTTCTTAGGACCTGAAGGCAGCTAACCAGGGGGTGCCATCTGGCAGTGTTGGACATGGCCATTGTCCTGGCTGGGGTTCATCTCTGCCCACTCACCCTTCCTTGGCCTGGGCCAGGGCTCATAGACCAGGCATTGTTAAGCCACCAGACTGGCCCACAAGACCTCTGACCACATGCCCTCAGCCTTGGGTTTCGATGGTGGCAAGGTGACACTGGGTGGGCTTCTTCCTGTGTGGCCCTCTCTTGTCAGGGAAGCCTGGAGGGCAGGCTCTGTGGCTGATGGTAATTCCATGAACACATTATTTTTCTCTTCAATTTATATTTAATGACCAGCCATTTATCTATGGCCAGCTGATTTTCAAGGTCACAAAGGCCATTCAAGGAGAAACAAATAGTCTCTTCAACAAATGGTAGTGAGACCACTGGACATTCACATGCTGAAATGCACCTCCACCTCACACTTGTGCAACTATTGACTCAAAATAGATCAAAGACTTAAATGTAAGAGCTGAAACCAGACTGCTCTTAGAAGAAAACAGAGGAGTAAATCTTTTTGACCTGGGGTCCTTCACTATGACATCAAAAGCGTAAATCTCAAAAGAAGACATAGACAAATTAGGCTTCATCAAAATTGAACACTTATGTGCATCAAAGAACACCATCAAGAAAGGAAAAGACCAACCATGGGATGGGAGAAAATATTTGCAAATCATTATCCAGTAAGGGTCTGGCATCTGCTGACCATCTTCTGGGGTCAGCCAGTGAGGGGGGCTTGCCCACGAGGAGGTACATAGGAGGGAAAGGCACTCACAGCCCAGCACGGGCTGCTCTAGGGCCTGATGCACAGTAGGTGCTTAATTTGGGAGCAGAAGTTTGTCACTGGGCTGCTGGTGTGAATCCTGCCCACCAGCCACACCCAGAGCGGACCCCTCCCAATCTTGACTGACCCCTGTCCTTCTCTTTGGTCCCTTCACCACCCTTTACCAGCCTTGCTTCTCTCTCTGGTTCTGTGACACTCCTCGTCATCTTCCTTCAGGTACTGCCCCCCACTGAAGGTGGCCCCCGTGGCAGCTTGGTCTACAAGTATGTCATCCACGAGGACCTGCTGCCCCTCATCGGGAGCAACAACGTGCTTCTGGAGGAGACGGACACCTATGAGTGGGCGCTCAAGAGCTGGGCCCCCTGCACCAAGGCCTGCGGAGGAGGTACAGACCCCCTGGCCCCCCAGCACCTTGTGGAGGCAGCCCAGGGCCTGGGGTGGGGAGAGGCATGGGGAGTGATATTTCCATCTGACATTTGATGTGGCCCTCCCTACTTGTGCCTCAGTTTCTCCTTAAATATCTCCAGCGTGTGGAAACTGCTGTGGGCAGGTTTGGGATGGGGGCTGGGAGCAGCTGGAGCTGTCCCCAGGGTGGGGCCCAGCAGGAGAGGCGGCATCCAAGGCCACTTCCCCAGCAGTGCTTCTTAGGGGATGAGACCCACCAAGGAAGGCGTTCTGCAGAAAGTAGTTTGGGCAGGAGGGGCTGCGGGGCCCAGAGGGAGGTAGGAGGAGTCTCCAGCATCTCAGGGGCAGGGACAGGGCAGGGGGACCCTGGAGCAGACTCACAGCAGCCTGCCCGCCACAGGCATCCAGTTCACCAAATATGGATGCCGACGCCGACGGGACCACCACATGGTGCAGAGACACCTGTGTGACCACCGGAAGAGACCCAAGCCCATCCGCAGGCGCTGCAACCAGCACCCATGCTCCCAGCCCGTGTGAGTGCTCAGGGACACCCGTGGCCTGGCCCCCTCCCAGCCCTGCTTCCCTTGCACCACCTCCTGGAGGTGGCCTGTGGCCAAGTCTCCCAGAGAGAAGGCCACCCGTGCAGCAGGTTCTAACCCTGTGCCTGGCCATGCACTCTGGGCTCTCAGGGTCACTGACTTCCACTCAGTGACAAGATTTCACTGCCTCTAGACCCCTGGCTGCAGTCAGGGTACTGTTCACCATCTCCTCAGTCTGGCCTTCAGGAGTCCAGGGACACCTGGCCTGCCGGCCCCAGCATGGCCTAACCTGATTAGGATTCCCTCACCTGAGGACAAGTCTCTTCTATGTACAAGGTCATGTCCTTGTGGTAATTTGGAGGGACTTTCAGGGAGGGGTAAGTGCAGTGGTTTGTGGCCTTAGGCTCTGACCTCTGATCCAGCCTTGACCTCCTCAATGCCACCTGGCTTCCCTTATGCCCACACGCAGGGCTGAGGGTGTGCTTAGGGTAGTACAGAGGACCTCCGCCATCATTCTACTTGCCCCAGGATTGACCTTAGACAGGGCAAGGCTCCAGACTGACAGCCACTCCTGTACCCTTGGGATGGACATGTGATCAGGGGCCAAGGCAGGAGCTGGTGGCCAGCACTAGAGTCTGCTGTGGCTGTCCTGTGCCAGGGACGGCCTCATCCCTGGCCCTCGTGCTTCCCTTCCACTTGTCCCCTTTACACTGCCATCTAGGCGACTGTCCCACAAACTCAGTGCTCACAGAGCCTGCACGCAGGGTGAACTTGGCCTGGGATCCTGGGTGGGCTGTCCCCTACCCCCAAATGTTGAGGTTTTGTTTGTTTAAAGAAAGGGGTTTACTTTGGAAAGGTACTTCAAAGAGCTCTAGTTTACTAAAAGAGACCTCAGGAAACCAGAGGGGAGAAGGTGTTGGGGCCGCCCCTTCCCCACACCCACTGAGCGGTTTGGCTTCTAACTCATGGATGGTGGTTGCCTGAGACGCTGGTGGAAGCTGCTTTGCTGCTCAAAGATGTTTGCAGACCATCCGTGGAGCTGCGGGTGCTGTCCCACTGTGGGTGGTGATGACTGTAATAGTGCTCTTGCTCTTGTCCCCATGCGAGGGGACATCTCTGAAAGTATGACTTCGGTTTGTTTTGTGCACTATGTGTCACAGGACCCAGAACAGTGCCTCAACTATTTATGGGTATCCTGACATAAAGATGGGGTGTCACTGAGGTTTAATGGCATTACCAGCTGACCCCAGGACATGCAGGATGCAGAATTTAAATATGCATCTTGCTGGTTTTGCAGATGAGGAGATAGAATGGTAGAGAATAGTGACTTCCCTGAGGCCACCCAGCCAGGCAGCTGCAGAGCAGGTGGAGGGTCATCTTGGCCCCAAGCATTCTGAAGCTCAAACCCACTCTTCACCCCTTGCCTGTGGCCTTCTTGGGTGGCAGGTGACACCTGGAGGGAAGTATTCCCTTGGTCCACCTTCCCTCCACCTCTTGCCCTGTGTCCAGGTGGGTGACAGAGGAGTGGAGTGCCTGCAGCCGCAGCTGCGGGAAGCTGGGGGTACAGACTCGGGAGGTTCACTGCCTGCTGCCCCTCTCCAATGGCACCCGCAAAGCCCTGCCAGCCAAGGTGTGCTCTGGAGACCGTCCTGAGGCCCGGAGGCCTTGCCATCGTGTGCCCTGCCCAGCCCAGTGGCGGATAGGAGCCTGGTCCCAGGTGAGTTGTCCTGAGGCTGGAGGTGCTTGGGAATGGGGCAGTCTGAGTGGCGGAGGCTCTGAGGGACTTTCTGGTGCTACCTGGAGGTAGAGAGTTTCTGTCTGCACCTCTCCTCACATCTGATGATGTTTTCCTCAAAACAAAGTGGAATCAGTCCCACACCCCGGGACGTGGCTCTGTGCTGGGCGTCTACTCTCTACCTTTCCTTTAAGCTCACACGGCATCAGGAGGCAGGGTCAGTATCCCCAAGTCCCAGATGAGCAAAGGAAAGTGCATTCTGACTTACTGAGCGTCAAGCGCATGCTAGGCACTGTATAAGGAATGCAGGGAACAGACAGGCAGGATCCTTGCCCTCCCAGGGCTCACCATCCGGTGACAGAAAGAGTAGAGTGAGCCAGTAACAAAGGTAGAGTGCCGATCGCAGGTGGAGCTGTGTAGGAGTGACAGGGAATGTGACTCAGGACAAGGACAGAGGGTAGTCAGGGATGGCCTGTGTGAAAGTACACAATAGGATATTTATATTTATTTTTATTTTTGGTACTAGAGATTGAACTCAGGGGTACTCGACCACTGAGCCACATCCGCAGCCCTATTTTGTGTTTTATGTAGAGACAGGGTCTCACTGAGTTGCTTAGCACCTCGCTGTTGCTGAGGCTGGCTTTGAACTCGCGATTCTCCTGTCTCAGCTTCCCACAGTGCTGGGATTACAGGTGTGCGCCACCGCACCTGGCCATAATAGGGTATTTTTAAAGAGCACAATTCTGCCAGGCACGGTGGTGCATGCCTGTAATCCCAGCAGCTTGGAAGGCTAAGGCCTCAGCAACAGCAAGGCACTAAGCAACTCGGGAAGACCCCAAAAAAGGGCTGGGGATGTGGCTCAGTGGTTAAGTACCCCTGGGTTTAATCTCTGGTACCTAAAAAAAAAAAAAAAAAGTCCAAATACTCACCCAGGGCTGGGGGTGCAGCTCAGTGGTAGAGTACTTTGCCCAGCATCCAAGGACCACTTGTGCCAGCCCAGTACCAATACAAAATAAAAAGCAAAAATAAATAAAAGACAAAAATCCTCACTTGTGCAGATTTTATATTCCTCTCTAACATATAGCTTCATTCATTTTGATATAAAGTCCTCTAAGGTCCTTGAGAGAAAACAGATGCTGATCCTGGTGAACTCGCAGGTCTGGAGGCTGCTCTTGGTCATTGGTCACCTGGGGCAGGAGCCATATTGGTCCCATGGTTGTCTGTGGCCCTGGGACCTTCATGTCTCAGTAGTCACATGCCCTAGGATGAGAAGTGAAGCTCCCCAGGTTCTTTCCTGTCCTGCTCTAGGAGGATGTGGTCAGTGCCTAAATTGGGGCCTGATTAGGCAGCCTTGTTTCCTGGGGTCCCTGCCCCGCCACCCCAGAACCATCCCCCACCATCTGTTTATCAGAGTAGGAAGTGTGTCCGATCCAGGGGTGGTGTGTGTGGCAGCCCTTGCCCCTGGGAGTCTGCTACCTCTGCTCCTGGCACTCATGCCTGTCCCTCTCGGGGAAGAAGATGCTGGGCATACCTCTGCAGGTTGGGTAAACTGAGTCACAAGATCATGCAATGTCAGAGCTAGAAGAGGTCAGAGAGACTCTGTCATTTAGATCTCTTGATTGACAGAGTTGGAAACTGAGCTAGTAGGGCTACTTGTTAAGGCTCCTGCATGCTCTTAACAAGGTGCCATCGAGTGAATCGTACTGCCTAGGTCACACCATGCAGTGGGCCACACAGGGGAGCTTGTTAGGGGGATACACAAAATATTTAAGAACCCAGGGACAGGGCTTGGGTTGTGGCTCAGTGGTAGAGCACTTGCCTGGCATGTGTGAGGCCCTGTGTTCATTCCTCAGCACCACATAAAAATAAATCAATTAAATAAAGGTATTGTGTCCATCTACAACTCAAAAAAACAAAAACAAAAAAACACCTACGCACAGACCAGGCTCAATGGACACAGGTGGTAGTAGCTGGAATGAGGTCCCAGAAGTTCCCTCCCGAGCTGGGAATTTACCATGGAGATTGTAGAAGGGTCTTTGGAGTCCCAAGCTTGGGACAGCTGCTCTTTATCACTGATTAAGGACAATCTGACAGTGGTGTGGTGACCTGGTGAAGCTACTTGTCCTTGCATATATGTCCCTTTGGTCGGGTGGAGACATGGCACCCTCCTTTGTGCCTTTCTGTCCCTGGGCTTTAGCTGAATTCTGAGCTCACTGCTCCATCCTCTGTCTCTCCTTCCACCTGTCCTGGCCCCGCCCTTTCATGGCAGTGCTCGGCCACCTGTGGAGAGGGCATCCAGCAGCGGCAGGTGGTGTGCCGGACCAACACCAACGGCCTTGGCCAGTGTGAGGGGGACAAGCCAGACACTGTCCAGGTCTGCAGCCTGCCAGCCTGTGAAGGTGAGCCAGAGGGATGGGGAGGCCTGGCTCAGCAAGGCCTTGACCTTGCACCCAGACCTGCCTTGCATTGTGGCTCTTAGAAATCCCAAATAAAAGCAGAGCATTCCTAATCCAAAAATATGAAATCCATATTTTTAGTGCTCCAAAATCCGAAACTTTTTGAGGGCTGACATGATGCCACAAGTAGAAAATTTTAGATCTGACCTCATGGGGCAAGCTGTGGTCAAAATGCAGATGCACAGCCTGGAGTGGTGGTGTATGCCTATAATCCTAGCCACTGAGGAGGCTGAGGCAGGAGGTTCACAAATTCAAGGCCAACCTCAGCAACTTAGTGAGTCCATAAACAACTTAGCAAGACCCTGTCTCAAAAAAAAAATTTTTTTTTAAATTTTAAAAAGGGGATATGGTTCTCTGGTTAAGTGTCCATGGGTTCAATCCCTGTACTGAACAAACAAACAAAACCAAGTTCAAGGCCAGCCTGAGCAACTTAATGAGACTCTGTCTCAAATAAAAATAAAAAGGGCTGGGGAGCTGTGGATGTAGCTCAGTGATAGAGTGCTCCTGGGTTCAATCCCAAATCCTGCAAAATCAAACACACACAAAAATGCATATGTATGGGCTGGGATTGTGGCTCAGTGGTTTAGCACTTGCCTCGCATGCTTGAGGCACTGGGTTCAATCTTCAGCACCACGTAAAAATAAATAAAATAAAGATATCGTGTCCATCTACAACTAAAAAAAATATTTAAAAAAAATGCAGATGTATAACAGTTTGGTAGCATCCTCAAGGGGAAAAAAAGACCCTCCTAGCCTCTTTTGCGGTGATACACAAGATTTCATTCCCAAATTATTTTAAAAATATTGTATAAAATTAACCTCACACTATGTGTAGAAGAAACCAGTGAATCTCATGTTTAGACTTGTGCCTTTGCCAATATATCTCATTATGTACTTGAAAATGTTGCAAAACCTAAAAAACACCTAAACGGTGAAATATTTCTGATCCCAAGCATTTTGGATAAGGGGTGCTCACCTGTACTAGAGCTGCTTCTCCTTGCTCACAGGAAATCTCCAGAACTCTACAGTGAAGGCTGAGGAGGTTGTGACTCCAGAGGGGCAGTGGGTGCCACAGTCAGGGCCCTTGCCTCCCATGAACAAGATATCATCAGGTAAGTGTATGGACTCCTTCCTTACTCCCCAAACCTTTCGGGGGCCCCAGGCATTGAAGCATGGGCCATGTAGCAAAGCAAACCCAGCTTGACATCTGTCTATGTGCCTCAGCTCCTTGAGCCTCCACGTCTGCAGCTGAGAAGTGGGCATGATCCTGTACTGGTTTGTAACCTCTTATCTGTGATTCCAAAATGGGTAGGAAACGCCAGGTATGGTAGCGCACACCTGTAATCCCAGCAGCTTGGGAGGCTGAGGCTGAGGCTCATGAGTTTAAAGCCAGCCTCAGTAATTTAGTGAGGCCCTAAGCAACTCAGTGAGACTCCGTCTCTAGATCAAATATAAAAAAGGGCTGGGGATGTGACTCAGTGGTTAAGCACCCCTGGGTTCAATCCCCAGTATCAAAAAAAAAAATACCCCACAAAAAACAGCTTAAGAAAGTTTTTTCCCTAAGTTGTCTGCAAATTCCTTTTGTTGCAAAATTGGATCTGGACTAACAAGAGATGACTTATTCTTTTGCTATTGAAACATTGCCATATTTGGTTACAAGGTGATATCTATCAAAGTCTACTGAGGGTGTTCTATAATATAAATACATAGAGGATTACTTTTCTGACCCGCCATCATTGCCCAAGTCCCAATTCTGAATCATATCTGGTTCCAAGAGTTTTGGATGAGCAACTGTAGGTCAAAGCATCCTTTGTAGGGCTGTTGAGAAGGTTAAATGAGGGTATGCCCCCAGCTAGCTGTTGGCCAACCTAATAGGAGTAGCGATTTGTTTCTGCTCATGACCAGGAGCTTGTCAGCTCACCCTCCCATCTCTCCATTCATTTCCTCCATGAAGAAAGATTTGCTGAGCATCTGCTATATGGCAGGCTTTATGTTCTTTGCTCCCTTAGGTTTTCTCTTTTACCCTCCTAAGATCCAGGGTCTGACAAAGTGGGTGGCAGACAGATCAGACCTCAGCTCCTATTTAGAGGACCAGATAGCTGTGTGACCTTGGCAAATCCTTTCACTTCTCTTTTTTCTCAGCTCCTATGCTAAGGTTCAGACCCGCACAAATCCCTGGGGTCCCTTCCTCTTCCCAAAAGCAAAAGGTAGGACCTGGATTCTGGTCCTGGAATTCTGGCGCCATCTAGAGGCTGCTGGGTTTCCATTTTCTGTGATCTGTTCCCTAAGCCTACCCACCACCCACAAAGGTCACTGGCCAAAATTAGCAGCCCTCCGTGCTTTTGTCTTCATATTCTGCCAGAGACACCTACCTGGATTACTCACAGAAACATGTGAGATGCTACTGAAAGCAAAGTAAACTCGGAGGGTGAGCGCCCCTCTATGCCAGGTGCTGTATAGTTAATTATAGTTGCAGTGTCACCATTCACTGGTGCATGTCAGCATTATCTGCATTTTTACAGGTGAAGAAATTGAGGTTTGGAGAATTTGATTTTTCCAAGGCCTCACCGCTATTAAGTGGCAGAGCCTGGATTTGAACCTTAACCCATGTAATTCCAGAGTCAGTGATAGAGAGCTTAATGATCCAGATGTGACTGATGTGGCAGAAGGTCCATCTGCTTGTTACATGTGTGAGCTCCTTGGACATTAGCCTGGCTATGTCTAGAGGGGTCAGAGTCCTTTGGGTTGATTGGGAGGGGGAGGGGTTCCCACTTCCATCCAGGATAGGGTTCTCATGCTTTGCTGCAGGTTGGAAGCTCCTCGGTACCCAGGTTTTCTGGGAAAGAGGTAGGCGTGGACTGTGTGTGAAGCTCCCCCATAATCCCACTGGGCATGTCTTTCAGGTCTCCCCTGGATTGGAATCCCTGGAGGATTCTGTTAAAGCAGTGTGGGGACTCAGGGTTCCTAGGTGGGACCTGAGAGTTTGCATGGCCACCAAGCTGCCAGGGGTTACTGATGCTGTGCGCAGGGGACGCACGTTGATACTCACCATTCTAGGGGATTTTAGATCCTCTTCCACAAAGGAGGGCTCTGTCCTGTCTGGGGACCCGTGTTGGCCCCTCTAGGAAAAGCCCTGTAGTTAGTCTGACAGGGGCAGGGGCTAAAGGGCAGGTAGGTGGGGGTGAGCAGAAGGTGAGGCCTGTGTGGCAGGGTCACCTGGTTGACGGCCATGCCCCTGGCCTTGGTCCTTGTGCTGTGTGTGCAGCGGAGCCCTGCGTGGGGGACAGGTCCATCTTCTGCCACATGGAAGTGCTTGGTCGCTACTGCACCATCCCTGGCTACCACCGCCTGTGCTGCGAATCCTGTACCAAGAAGGCCTCGGGCCCCACCACTAGCCCAGACCCCAGCCTGGCCTCATCTCCTCTGGTCTCAACTCTTGGGAGCTCCTTACCAGAACCCAAGGCTACCCCGGAGGCTATGGAGCCCACCAGGGGGCCAATGGAGTCAGCCGACCATCAGCAAGGCCGACCCACCCAGCTCCTGGGACCACCGGACAGGGGCTCCTCGGTGGCCCAGCACCATGTGGCCCCCTGGACATTGAGCCCTAGAACATTCAAGGGCACCTCCCCTACCACTCCTCAGGGACCACCTTGGGGCTGGACCCAGCCACCTGTGCCAGCCTCCGAGGGCCAAGGGCAGCCCAGGAAGGACCCAAGGCATCCAGGCACTGGCCTTCCTGCCACCTTCCCAGTGACATGAGCCATGCCACACCCATGCTGCCAGTCATGTTTACACTGTGTGCTGCCCCAGTGCCCCCAGCTCAGAGGACACACACTGAGAGACAGGGCAAGCCCAGACTTCCTTTTTAAATTATTTGTCTTTTTGTTCTTGTTTGGGGCTGTAAGGATCTTTACCCCATGAGGGCGGGGATGGGAAGATGATCAGGGAAAGCCCAACTGGAGATACCTCAGCCAGCCGTGCCCAGACTGGACCTCTCAGGGGCTCCTGCGGTCTCCCCCACTAGGACTGAGGTTGGTAATGGTCCCTCCTCACAGCCCTGGGCCCAGGCAGGACTGAAGTTCATGCCAGGAGTTGTCAGGGCTTCTGCTTTCCTAGGACTGGTGGAAGGCAAAGAAGGGCAGAGGGAAGTTGGGGGGCTCCTCAGAGGGCAGGCTAGGGAAGGGGCAGGGCGAGCCTGGTGGGGACACTTCCCCACTGCAGGGTGGCAGGTGAGAGGGGCATTGGTTTCAGGTCCGGCTCTCAGTTGAGGTCCCCCCGCAGCTCCCCTGGCTGAGGCCAGGGCAGAGGCCACTCACCTTTGCCAGCTGGAGGGCAGCACTTATGGCCATACTCTGCCCCTGCAGATGTCACTTCTATTATTTATGGTGACTCCGTATTACAAATTGGCCTCCCAATTGCATATCCAGATGTCCAGAGAAGGGGGCCCAGGGTACTCTGCACCCCACGTTCTCATCAGGGGTCTCCAAACTGGTGGTTGGCCCCTGGCTAGACCAGGAACAGTGACTTCAGTCCTTGCTCTAGGGTTTGGAGGGCCTGGCTTGGAAGGTGATTATGGGACACAGAGGAGATGTGATTTCATAGGCTGTGTCCCTCAGTCAGTGCCCTCTGTCAGAGTCCACTCCAGCTGGAGTCGGGGGTCTTCTCCCACCTGACCAGAGCTGGGCCAGAGGCATGGTGCTCCAAGGGGCAGCCAGGCTCCAAGGTGGAGAAAGTCCACCCAGCTGGGCCCTGGGGATGACCAGGGCAGGATGCCAGCCTCTGCTTGAGCTGGGGGGGCACATTGACCATGGTGCTATGGGGCCTCAGGTCAGCTGCCTCCCGGCTACCTCCAAGGGCAATTCCCAGCCCTGGGCCCTTTGGTGCTCAGGTTCCAGGCTGTTCCTGGGGTCCTCACTCCAAGGTGCTGGAGGAGTCTCTCTCAGACCCTTCACAGGGGAACAGGTACTTGTGAGTTCCTGGGCTGGTGGAAGAGGAGCGACGGGCCCCTGGCCAGGGACCTCCTTGAGAACAGAAGTTCTGGTGGATCCCCCCATAGTTTGCTGGACTCAGGCCGAACATTCCTGCGAGAACCAGCCTGGCCTGAGTTAAGGAATGTGAACTCCTATGCCTGAAGACCCAGATCTTTACAATGTCATGTATTTATTAACATTGCCCTTGGTGTTTTATTTTAACCTCCCCCAAAGTCGTCGTGTGTGTGTGATTTCTCTCTGTTTTGGAGGAAGGGGACAGTGAAGCCAGCTCTCGGGGCTGGGCTATAGCAAGACCACTGGGGTGGAGGCAGACAGGAAGGAGACACGAAGGAGCTGCACAGCCCTGAGCAAAGCACCACAGAAAGGGTGGCGATGCCTGGGAGATGGTTCGGGGCTCCACAGAGGGCCAAGTATTTTAATGGACAGAGCTTTTCAAGCCTGCATGAGGTGGCTTCCTTGGAAGGTGATGGCACTCTTTCCCTGGATGGATCCCACAGAACCCAGATCCCAGGTGGGAGGAAGGAATTCAGTACCTCTTATTGGACAAGGAGGGCTGACGGGAAACACACTGCGCAATCCCACCTCGCCTAGCCTCACCCGGGTCAGACATCACTAATCAGTCACCGCAGTTTCGATGTGCATACACAGCTCCTTCCCTAACACTTCACCCTAACTCTTGACCCAAAGAGTACAGAGACCTCTGAGCCCAGAGCATCTGCTCCTTCTCTTCCCAGCTCCAAGGACTTAACGTGTGTGGACAACTCAGCCCTCATGGCCAAGTGCCATTTACATCCCTCTGCTGACAGCCTCCCCTTGGGAGCTACCCCTTTGCAAATGGCGGCCACCTGGGCCTCAGAGAGCACATATGGTGACCCAGTTCCATCTCAAGGGGACTGACATAGGGAGATGCTGGCGTAGGACCCTGAAGCCAACTCAGGATGGCTCAGGCAGGAAATTCTGTGGGCCTGCTAAGACGGAGAACATGGATCCTGGATGGGAGCTTCCCATTGGCCCAGTACAATTTCTGCCAGAGGAGGCAGTTTGGGCAGATGGGGGCCTTCTAAGAAGCCCGGTACCCCAGCTCTAACAGCAGTGCTGGTGTATCGCATGGGCAGGGTCAACGCATGGAAAACCTGTGCTGATGTGTCTCCCTCTGGTGCCCATGGCAGACATTGCCAATCTATCACTGCTCTCTTCCCTCCCGGGTCACATTCCCCCTAGGAATCCTTTGTCACATAGTCCTCTGGGCAGTGACCACTGATCATTGCTATTGTAGGGACAAGGAGCAGGGGTGTGGGCCAGAAACTTAAATTTTAGAGCACTGGAAACCCTCACTCAATCAGTGTCTCTGGCAGAAGCATAACATTTAGAAGCAGAGCAGCAACATGTGCATGGAGGAAGAAGGTTCTAGAAGCCATCCTGAGGCACTGCCATGGAGCTCCCGGGCTCACAGAGCCCAGTGTGGGGAGAAGACATTGCCTGGGGACTTTAGGACTCTAGCACTCAGAGGGGCACTGGGCCCCTCTGTTTATCCCAAAGAGAAGAATGAAAGCATGTAATTACAGTGTTGCCGGTGCCTCCTGGGGTGAGATGGAGCACTAGGTACTTCCTAAATAAGGATTAGGGATCCAATCACCTTGGGGACAGAGGAGCTTGTCCCAGAGCCCCTGACCACAGCCTATGGGGTCCTCCCCCCTTTCCAACCTCTCTATGCACCCCCCCCTCCCCGCAGGTCCAAGGTTGTTGGGCAGGCAGGTTGGGCTTTGGGACCCTGATTGCGGGTTACCTACACCCTGCTTAGAGGCAGGGGGTGCAAACACAAGGCCCTATGTGTGCATCCAACCCCAGCCCAGAAAAAAACAAAATAAACGAAAAAGAAAAACAAAACAAAACAAAAACCCACCTCACTCCTCACTGTACCTTAATAATGAACAAAAGCCTGATAATCTACAAAGTCATCTTTTAGTCCTTCAGAACTGAGGTTGCAAAACAAGCAAGTGAACTACATTCCAAAGGGTGACAGGAACACAGGCAGTGTGGCCCTGCCTCGTGAGGTCCGCATGCTATTATGGCGTTTCTTACCTGTCTTAAGAGCAGGTAAAGTACAGCAGAAATGTCCATAGATATTTAACAGAGAATGTGACCTTTAGAGTCATTGACTTCCCCACCCGCAAGAGGAGTCTGTGCCCAACTGCAGCTCTCTTCCACAGGCCTCCACGGGGTGTCAACACAGAGACCCCAAGAGAGCCCTGACCCTCTTGAGACCCCGAAAGTTTAAAAAGCAATATCCATTTCCAGGAGCATCAAGAACAGCAGATACCGGCACACCAAAATCTCTCAAGCATTACAGAGAAACTTTTAAGAATGCCTACATTAAAGTAGACCATGTTCCTAAACCAGAAGCCCGGCTATTGTTAGGATGCTAATCCCCAGGTGATCTAGGTGCAGAATGGGATTCCCTTACCTGAGAAGCTTCCGCCATGGCTGTCTTCTGTGTCCAGCTGGCCTCTTTGGGGCTCTAGACTGGGACTTCATTTGGGTCTCAGCTAGCAAGCCCTGCAGGCTCTTGGTGGGAGAGGGAGGGAAGGGCTGGATCTCGGTGAGGACTCTCCTTCCCATTCCTCCTGTGGAGGAAGATGGGCAGCTGAGCCTCGTCCTGTTCCTGGGGAGCAGCCTGGTCTCCATGGGGCAGCTTGGTCTCTGGGCCCTTTTTTGTTGCAAACCACCAGGGTGGTGGACCTCCGGGCTTTCTTTGTAATAGGACACAGGAGGCAGGGGAAAAGGGGACAGCATAGAGTCTGGATCATCTGATCTGGCACTCTGTGGGCTCTTCTTAGAAGCCCCTGCTCCCTACCTGGCTTCAGGTGCCTGAGGCTTGGGTGAAAGTGGAGACATGGTGTGGGGTAGGGGGGATGAAGAAGAGAAAGGACAGATAAGAGTGTAGCTAGATAGTGCCTGGGACCCAGCTGTCATTGACCTGATATCTCCAGGGCCTGTACCCCAATTTCTTCTCTCTTTTAAGAAAATTAGCAAAAATTACACACTTGCTGCTGGACATGGTAGCACATCTGTAATCCCATAGCTCTGGAGGCTGAGGCAGGATCACAAGTTCAAAGCCAGCCTCAGCAACTGAGCAAGGCCCTAAAGCAACTCAGTGAGACCCTGTCTCCAAACAAAAATCTTTTACAAAGGACTAGAGATGGGCTGGGATTGTAGCTCAGTGGTAGAGTGCTTGCCTTGCATGCGTGAGGCACTGGGTTCGAGCCTCAGCACCACATAAAAATAAATAAAGATATTTGTGTCCATCTAAAACTAAAAAATAAAAAAAAAAAAGGACTAGAGATGTGGTTCAGTGGTTAAGTACCCAATCTCTGGTACCAAAACAACAACAAAAACCCAGAAAAAAATTACATGTTTATTATTGACAAAATTTAAAACTTGATAAGAAAAAAATCCATTTTTAATCTAGCAATAACCACATTAACAATTTGATTACTCTTCTGATGTGTATGTGTGTGTGTATGTACACACACACACACACACACACACACACCCAGACACTAGCGATTAAGGCCACCAGCAACTTATCTCCTCCCCCCCCCACACCCCACAACAATATAAGGACACATTTCCACCCTGTAATATGTTGAGCTATATCTGCAATTTTAATGACCACACAGTACCCTACCATATGACTAAACGATCATTTATTTAACCAGGTCCTCTAGCACTGTAAATTAAGGTTATGTCTCAATTTGGTATCATAAATAGTGATGTAAGGAAAACTTTATCACAGCTAAGGAAAGTGCTTTGAGGTGCAGAATGTACCCAAACTGCATCTCAAATGTTAATATGCGTTTCCAAACTGCCTCCCACAGAAGTTGTTCAGATTTTAGTCTCTCCAATGGTGCAATAACTCCAAACATAGAAAACTTTATTTATTTTTATCTTCTCTCAAAACACCTACAGAAGAAGACCTGGGCATCCAATCAGATCTATTTCCAGAATCTTGTAAATTTGCCATCTGCATGACAAGAATGGGCATTCATGATGTCCCCACAAGCCTGGGACATTCCTGGGCTCTCTGAATCATCAGCATCAGCTGAGCACCTTGACATGTGTTAGGCAGGATGCAGGAGGTGGAGCAGTGGTCTAGGGGGCAGGAGGCCAGCCTTGCCTGAGAGTCAGGCTGTGGCTGCCTCAGAGACGGGGGACAACCACCTCTGGCCTGATCTCCAGCCATGAAGGCTCTATGGAGGTGGCTGTGAGAGCCCTTTGTTAAATGTTCCCTGTCACCTGTAGAACAAGTTATTAAGAAGGTGGGTGTGGTACTAGTAATGTGGCTTTTGTTCTAGATTAATCCCAGCAGCAGGGAATACATTGCTAATGTCATATTCAGCATATACTTTGTGCCAGACACCATGTTATGCCCTTGAACCAATATTTCACTGGATCCTTTCAACAACCCTTGAAGTTGGTACTTTTATTGTCCTCATTTCCTTGATGAAGAAACTGAGGCTCAGAGAGATTGGGTCATTTGTCTAAAGTCACACAGCCTCCTTATATGGAGGTAATCTCCATATAAGCAGCTGGAGAGAGACCACACAGTTGACAAAATACAGACCTGGAACTCTGTATGTAGGACAGCCCTGCTACCTAGGAAATGACAGTATTTGTAGAGAGAAAAAGATTTAAGACTCCCAGGACTGAAGACAGTGCCAAATATAATATTCTGGCTGGAAAAAGTTCCTGTACTAATGAAGAAGCCACAACTCAGAGAAAAGAGGTTTCCACAGAAGGCCACAGGCCATCAAGTCTGTCCTCCTTCCCTTTGGCTAAGGAACTGCAGAACTGGCCACTAGACGAAACGAAGCAGTCACCAAACACTTTTGCAATGTCAGAATGGGATGGTCTGCTCATTTCCTGTGACTTCTGACACAATGAAACACTGTCCACACTGCATGACTGTGGCTGAAACCCCTCCCCGGGCCGGGGCTCAGCTGCTTCTATAAAACGGGTGACTGAACTAAAGGCTCACTGGGCAATGGTTCCAGCCAAGACAAGGAGGCCAGGGGTGCATCAGGGCACGGGATGCTGGAGAGCGGGGCACACTGGAGCCTGCTGGGAAGGGACAGCAGGTATGCCAAGCAAGGCTCTAGAACACTAGCAACCTTGTAAATGAGGACGGGGACTGTGGTGCCCACCACAGCTTATGCCACAAGGAGCAAGGACCTCGTGTTTCTGTTGCTTCATTGGAAGACCCAGCTGCTGATTTTCAAATGCTCAAAACCAAACACTCCATCCAGGTGCAGTGGCACACATCTGTAATTCCAGCAGCTCAGGAGGCTGAGGCAGGAGGATAGTGAGTTCAAAGCCAGCCTCAACAACATAGCGAGGCCCTAAGCAGCTCAGCGAGACCCTGTCTCTAAATAAAATACAAAAAGGGCTGGGATGTGGCTCAGTGGTTGACAGTCCCTGAGTTCAATCCCTGGTATCAAAACTAACTAACTGACTAAATAAATAAATAAATCCCCAAACAACAACCACCAAAAAAAAAAAAAAAAAAAAAAAACAACTCCAGAGGTCACAGGAAACCCATCAATGCTCTAGATTTGGTCTGTGGCCTTGGTGAGCAACCTCTGGTCTGCTGAGCCACTGGAGAGAAGACAGCCTGTGGCCCTGGGTTGGCCTGGTCCCCCCAGAGCCTCCAACAAAGGAGCATCTTAACTAGGGAACCTCTTCTCCCTTCTCCTTGGCCTTGCCTCGGCTTCCAAGTCCCAGGTGGGGCAGCTCCAGGTCGGTCTACCTTAAAGGGTCAGGATCTTGGAAGGACACCCTCCCCAGGCTCTGGCTAGACCAGCATGGAAGGAATGTCACTAGCAACTCTGCAAAGAAAGGGAGGCCAGGCAAGGGTACTGGACTGGGAAGCCAAGAAACTTGGTTCCTGGTGGTATGCCTGAGGGAAGTCACCTCTCTCTATGTACCTTTGTTTCCTTTTGATTTCTGTGACACTTAAGGAAGCAGCAAGCTGTGCCAATTAAATGCGTGGGTTGCCACTTGCTAGCTGCACATCAAGCCACTAAACCTCTCTCTGCTTCACCTTATCAAAAATGAGTATAGGGCTGGGGTGGTGGCTTAGTGGTAGAGTGCTTGCCTAGCATGCGTGAGGCACTGGGTTCGATCCTCAGCACCACATATAAATAAATAAATAATAAAGGTCCATCAACAACTAAAAAAAATATTTAAAAAAAATGAGTATAATTGTATGAGTCAGCTTTTCATTGCTGTGATAAAATACTTGAGAAAAGGAAGAAATATTTATTTTGTTCACATTTTCAGAGGTTTCAGCCCACGGTTGGTTGATTGCATTGCTCTGGGCCTGAGGTGAGGCAGAACATTATGACAGAAGAGTGCAGCAAAGGAAAGCTGCTCACCTCATTGCAGCCAGGAAGCAGAGAGAGTCCAGGGACACAATATAGTCCCCAAGGACACACCCCCAAAGATGCTCTCTCGCTAACTAGGTTCCACCTCAAGTTTCCACCACCTCCCAATGGTGCATTGATGAGCTCAGAGCCCTCACGATCTAATCAATTTCTAGAAGCCCCACCTCTGAACACTGGTGCCTGTGCATTGCCCTTTTGGGTACATTTCAGATCTGAACTATAACAATATTTAATCTCTTTGTTATAAGGACTATGTAGGAAATTTTATATAAAATGCTAAGCCTGGTGCCAGGAACATAGAAAGCATGAAACAAATATTAGTGATTTTAATTTTGGGGAACCCCACACGATTTTATAGTTTGAACTTAGAATCACAGATTTTCCACCTATTAAGAACGGGCATGGCTGAGTAGCAGACTGAGGCCCAGAGAGAGAGACTTGCCCAGGGACAAACCGGAGGTTGGAGGCAGGGTGAGGTGACGAATCATGGCTGCCCCTGGCAGGGCTTTGGGAGTGGTCCTGTGGTGTGCACACTGATCAAGGTCAGTACTGTCCAAGGTCAGGTCTGGACAATTGTCCACTGTCCTGCATGGGCAACAAAACTGTCAAATACCAGCATTTTTAGTGGGCCACCCCTATCATAGAAGAAATGACCAGAGCTGGGAGAGGGGCTCACAGGCGCGATTTTTGTGCTGTTTCCTGCTGCATGAGACAAGCTTAAGCCTTGGTGACGCTGGGTTCATGATCTGACAGCAAGCAGCGCTTAGCTATTAATGAATACAAAATACACCAGAGGCCAGAGAGAGCAGGGGCTCCACAGAGGCAATACCAGCTATTAAAGTCTAATCAGCTAAAGGCATCAGAGTTCAAGTCTGTGGCCTGGCAAAATCTAATGTATGACTTGGTGGATGGCCAAGAGGGAGGCGGGAATGTGTCTTCCAAGGGTCCTTTGAGGCAGCCTGCAGAGGTTCCCAGGGAGGCAGGGGTGGCTCTGGATTGGATTATTTGGGAG